>VDFB02098374.1:0-22502 GCA_007258455.2 Sequoia sempervirens | reverse complement strand
TTCCCTTAACATTTTTTTTATAGTCACTTATAAATTTCCATTTTAAATTTTAAATTTATTTTTTATAAAATAAAAAGAATCCGTCCTTCATCAGGTACGGCGCTGACAACAATTCGGCCATGGATTTCTTTTCAGCTCACATAAATTTTCTTTTCTTATTTATTTATTTATTTATTTTTTTATATTTAAGATTACGAATATATATATATATATATATATTTAAATACAGAACCCCTATTTTCTGTGCAAACACAGAAAAATTATTTATTTAAGATAAATAAATATATATAGGATCAAAGAATATTTCAAACTCAACAATATAATTGATTGATTTTTTTTTTTTCACAACAATATACTAGAGAAAAATAGGGGATATTCACACAGAATTTGACGAAATTCCCTTTCATTTTGTTTGCAATAGAGATGGTTTTCAGATTTCAAAGGAATTTTCATATAAGAAGATCTAATTATTTATTTATTTTCTTTTCTCAGAGGAATCAGTTAAATCTAAATCTCTAAAATATTTTCTTTCACAAGCACAGACTGATTTAAGACACAACTCTATTCTGATTACAGATTCAAACACAGTCAAAGGAAGAGAGTGGAACCTGGAGTCCTGCGCTCTCGAAGATCTGATGAAGCTGATTTCTGACGGCCTCGAAGAACTCCTTGTTTGAGCTCCAAAATCTCTTCTACCAAATTTCGTGCTCGAATTCGAACCGATCCTTTGTTCAGAAGACTCCTCCAAAGCAACACCAATAACCGATTCCCAGTTCCTTTCTAAAACTCTTCTTAAAATATAGCAAAAGATCCAAAAACCCCCCCTTCTCTTTAGATTCAAAATACATAATAACTTGTGCAACTTCTCCATCCCTAATCTCCTCTCCCTGTAAACTTACCAAAAATTCTTAATTAAATAAAAGATAATATCCCTCTCTTCTCAAAAACTCTAAAAATCAAAAATAAAAGAAAATCATTCTTTTAAAAGCAAGCTTTTTACTCGGATCTGTATTCTTATTGGCTCACACAATCTTTTCATTCTTTTATTTGTTTTATTGTTTTAATTTCTATTTTTGCAATTTTACTTGCACATCACATTACTTATTTAATTTAAATAAATTTTCTAATAATTATCCACCACCAGATAATTAATTAAAATAGTTAAAACACATTTAATATTTAATTCTCATTTAATTGAAATAGATGACTTTCAAAAATAATTAAATCATTCAAATATTTAAATAGAACTTAATCTAACATTAAAATAAATAACTATTTCAAACATTAAAATAAATCATAACTATAAATGCCATCTTAAGTAAAATATGACATAGCACATAACACAAAACACAAATGACGACAATTACATAAAAATCAACAATACCAAACAAATGAGACGATCTGACATCATGGAATGGGAGGACTTCATCGTCACCTCTGTTTCAACATTTAACCGTTGGGTTATTTGGTGCTCGCCCTGTCCTGCCGAAGCAGGTGGAATCGAGACTTGTACCTGCAAATCCTGCATACAAACGAAGTTGTGTACATGTGCATACATATATATAAAATCAAAGCATTAAATCGAAGTACTGCATTGTGAGAAGGACTCGCAACATAGCAGGGCACTCGCGAACGAGTGATGCCATATTGTCCTTCATCACACCTATTTTAACAATTATAATATAACCAATAAATCAACATTTCTAACTAACAATCATCTCATAACATTTTTAATTAAATCACTGCATCATATCATTATTTTGAGAATCAACTAATATAACCAACCATAACGTCATATAAAATAATCATGTCCATAATGAAATAACAGTATCATCTAACGTCTAACTAACCAAATCAAACAATAATAGTATCATCACAATCACAAGTAGCAAACGAACGCATAGAAAAACAATAAATCCAAACAGTAAGAGGAGGGGTATTACAGCAATAGACTTCATAGATTACTATATTTAATAACTCAATTTTCTTTTATATTATAAGCGCAAAGATTAAAAATCTATTTTATTTTGTCTCTTTTTTTTATTTCATTTTTATCTTATTTCTTTTCTTCTTTTTTAATGATTGATGTGTGGTTTCCCTTCTCTTTGTTCTCTCTTATTTTTACTTATTTTCTCGGGTGCTCTTATTATTCTTCTTCTCTTGCTCGGCTCTTTTTTGTGTTCAACCCCCCGCCCCTTTATTTTTTATTTTTATTATTTTCTACCTTTAATCTTCTCAAAATATCTTTTTTCCTTCCTTCTTTTATTAATTTCTTTATTTTTCTTTTTGTTTCTTACCCTCCTTCGTTATTAATATATCTTTATTGTCACACTATTATTGATTTTTATCCTTCTTCTTTATTAAACTATTTTAATATTAATATATTTACTATATTAATATTTTCCATCTTTATCAATTTCGTTATTGTTACAATTTTTTCCCATCTCTATTAAATTATTTTAATATTAACATTTAATATCAATATGTTTACTATATTAATATTTTCCGTCTTTTTTAATTTCTCTTTTGTTTCATGTTTGATTTTTTATACTCCATCTTTATTAATATATCTTGACACCAATAAAGATATATTAATATAAAAATATATAGTTGGTTTTTTGGTTTTTCTTCTTTCTCATTTGTTTGCATTTCTTTATATGGTCATTGGTTCTTTTAATTGTCAATTGTCTCCTTTATTTTTAATTTATATATTATTATTTTTCTAGCTTGCCATCCCTTGGGCCTTGTGCTTCCTATCCCTCTAACATTCTTTGCCTCTTTTTATACCTGTTAGGTCTGCAACAAATTTTCATATCCTTGAGCTCTTTATCCTGATGATGGATCACAGAGTGTGATTCGAAATGTTGATTCAAAAATGCTTACACAATCGAATCCAGAAACAACTATTCATACTCTTATAGATTGTGGAAATCTAATAACTTTTATTCTACACTCATCTAGTAAAATATATTACATAAATAAATCTAACCTAGACTAATAATGAGTTTGGTATTGTTAACTTTAAATAATTGAATAAAAGAAAAAAGAAATAAAAAACTGATGGAATTCATCCCAGAATGTAATGAATGCCAAATAGATAAGGTTATGGAAGCTTTGTAGTCATTAGACCTTCGCAAATACTGCTTCTTTCTTAGTATGGCTGTCTAAATTTTTGTTTTGTTTTGTTAGAGAATAGAATCTCAAACACAAGACTTGCGTTCTCAATTTATTCTAACATTATGTATGATTTGTAATTTTAAACTATTTATTTCGAAAATTGGAGATTGATGGTGTAATACCTGTATGCATTAGACCATCCAATAATACAAACATGTGAGTCTTTGGAATCCCCTCAAATGTAGCAAAATTTACTCCACAAGTATAAATGCCTCTGGCCTACCGTATAATTCAATGAAAAACCATCTCCCGAGAAATCTTGAACCTTGGAAAGGAGGGAGGCCGGTAGCAAGGGATAGAATGTGATTCGTTGGCTCAACACCAGATGCCTTGGTATCGCCAATGGCAAGTTAATTCCACTGAAGCTATGTGTCTGCATTTATAGCTCGAGTCTGGAGAACAAATTGTCACATCGACATGTTAGGTACTTCTTCCCTGACATGAGAAAACTAAAGAAAATAAATAGATTAAATGGGGTTCCTCAAATAAGGATGGACAGAGTTTTATGGTACGCATGGGCAACTTAGCGTCACCTCCAACGCCTTAGATAGTGGAATGGGACCCTCTGCGTCTTTTAATTCAATATGGACAATTACGAATGGTACAGTTATGGGCGTTCTGATTGAGGTGATGTGCATTTGCTGTAAAGGAAGGATGGGCTTCTGCTGTTGCAGGCATGGCAATGCAGATATTAAAGAGATATTAAAGAGAAAGGAAGCAGATAAGAGGCAAAGCATATCTCACCAGCTTACCTGTGCCTCAACAAGAAGAAAAAGCATTAGGTAAGCAGAGGTAAAAGTATCGATATTTTACCATATCGGCCAGTTTAGGTGGTTACTCAAGCAAATAAACCATTTCGGCTAGGTTATGTAGTTCGTCATGCAGTAAATGTAATCCCGATCTTCATAATTGTGTTGTAAAGCGAAACTGTACTTAGTCGTGGGCAACTATTGATGGTGGTAGAAGAAATGAGTTGAGATTGTAGGAGCTCGCAAATCTTCCTTTACTCTAGAAAAAGGACATCATGGTCCTTATCTGGAGATTCAATGTTTGTTTCCTTTCAAAATGAATGCTCCTGCAAACAATGCTAAGTTCTAGTATGTTGGTGAGATTATGTTCATGATGCTGAAATCAGGAAGCACCACATGCCACAAATGCCATCTCATTTGAGGTTACGCTCAACAAGGTTTTGTCGACGAGGGTTTTGTAATGAAATGCCTCAACGAAATGTGATGATTACACGACTTGCACAAAATGGATTTCTAGAGGAAGCTTTCAAGATTTTCAAAGAATTGTGGTCTTGTCGACTGCGAAGGTTGCTTGATATTCACAAAATGAATTTGTTAAAATGGCCTCTGCAACATGCAAGGAGATGCAACGAGCAGGTGTAAAGCCGAAAAGAGGGCTTTGAAACAAGTTATAGCATTGAGGATAGGGGAGAGGAGCCGAAACGTGCGCGGGGGGCCTAACGTGTGATAGGACGTGCGCTCGTTGGGGCCCACACATATACACCGGTCCTCCACAACTTACAAAAAAGACTTGCATAAATAAGCACAATGAGATCAATCACAAATCATATATTAAATGCACATGTAATCATTATATTTGTCAACTAAACAGGTACACGCTGGCAGCGAAATAAGATGAAATGTTTACAACATGTATCTGACAAAACATCATAGCACTCCAACTTGGAATAAAACAATCGAAACATAAAAGTTTGCACCCTTCCCGATAAACATTCAAATCCAATTGTTGCACCAATCTAGGCATCACTTACACATTAATCACAACTACAGTGCAACAAAATAGAGGTACCAAGTCACCATAATTCAAACCCATGTGTTCCATCTTTCACCGAAATGCAAACCCATTACAACCATGTTTCCCATCGTAGCATAACCAAACCAACATGCAAATGCATCCGCTTGTCTCTTCAAACATGAGATCTACAACATGTATCAGTAGGATTTTGTCCCATCTCGCCAAGTAGGGTACACACATATTGGCGTCGAACTCAAAAATCTCAACTGAATCCATTTTTATGAGCTGTAAGGCCACCATTATTCAACAAAAAAATGGAACAATTACAAACAATCCACCAAACCAATCAACTCAAGAATTAATGGCTGAAATCAATTGAATCTGCAATTCATATCACCTAGAATTCAAATTCAAAATAGGACAGGGATTTAATTCGCCACACCAAACAAGCATCAATTAGATTCAAATAATTCCCAATTCAAATAGTTGTGAAAACCTTCAAGTATTCACTTATTCTGCAGTGAGTGACATAAGTAAAGTAGGAAAAACAAACATAGAATTGACCAACTTAACAACAACATGAGGTAGTAGCTCAGATTCTAGTCCACCAGCCTCCATATTGTTCCAGGTATTCCTCTAAGAGTTTTCCAATCTGATGGTGTTTTTTCTAGCAAAACCTTAAAATCTTCTAAAGGGTAGCCAACCCTTATGCTTAAGAATCTTCAAGGTTAGTGGCCAATGAACGAGAGCTTGTTATATAACCTTTTCTCCCCTGCACTTCAGGCTCTGTTAAACCTCAGAGGGTGATCCCAAGAGTATGCTTTTAGATACATGTGTTCCAACGTATCAAACACACAGTAAATAGATAATTCTCCTTTATATGCTTAAAAAAAACAATACCTTGAAGGTATGATTGACCTTCATGACAGTATACACATTAAACATGAGAGATATTATTTATTGAATTCCACACACACCCACAATAAGACTGATAAGTAAATTGATTATAAAATGTGATTAGTTGTTGAATTAACCAGCAAATGTAACATGAAAAGCACACTTAGATCAGTGCCTCATCCTTGGAACAGAGTCAACTCAAACAACTACATAATTTGATAACAATTGTCACACCTGACCTTATATGAAGCTTTGAAATCCTGCATTAGATTATTTCAACAGTGTGTCTTAACCTTTACTTCTTACTAGCATCCTAACACTCAATTTAATACAAATTTATAGCCATATTCAAGTACCTACATTAATTCTTTGAATTAATAAACATAAATAGAGCCACACATCCATCTGAAATTGATAGAGACAAATAAGATAACCTTGATTATATTATTCATAATTTGTAAAACCAGTACATATGAGATTAAAATGGTGTATAACTTGCACCATTTAGTATTATTTTGTCAGTATTGCAATCAAAATTACATAGATATTGACAAACTTAGACCCCAAGGATTGACTCTAAAATGTTTTGTATTTCATCAAAATGTTCTTTGTAATTAATTACAAAACAACCCTCTCTCAGAAATGGAGCAGAAAATAACACTTAAAGGAAAATGTATAACCCTAAGTGAAGATCTCCTATAAACACCTGGAAAACTTAGCTCCCTTGATCAATAACCATCACCACCCGAAGGAAATCTCCATTTGCACTTGAACTCCCGCTTCATCATTCACCTACAATAGAAAAATATTCCCTTACCAGGAAGACTTCATTCTTCATCATTTGTCCTACAGATGCAAAAAATCCTTATTTACTGCAGAAAACCCTTCATAATCTTCATTCTGTTGTAGAAAATTCTACTCATCTGAGCATTTTTCACTTTTTATGCTTAACACTTCAAGTTTAATTTTAACCTTCTGAACAACCCCGTGAAAGGTTTTATTTCATTACCTCATTCAAAGTTTCTATTTTGAAATCTTTATGAAGACTTTAAAATTTATAATGGTTGTAGAAAGCCATTCCCTCGTTAGTATAATTTAAATGCCCAACATTTAAATATTACTTTATTTACTCATGTGGCTTTAATTTTTACATTTCCATATAATAAAACAATGTACTCACACTTCATATTTCTCCTCCAACAAAGAAAGCTATTATTTTTACCTGTGAGAGCTTCAATTTATTTATTGGGTAAACCCACAAAATTGGTTTACAATTCCATTGAGGAAGGAAAAATGCATTTTCGAATGGAAAACACTTTAGGGGGTTTTCTAGAACCCCATAAAGAGTTTGATAGAACTAGGGGGTTCACTAGAACCACGGGGGGGTTAGTTAGAACTAGGGGGTTTGAACGAACCCCCCTTTAATGGGTTTATTTTGTAATTGCATTAAAGAGGGGTTCAAGCGAACAAGGGAACCCGCTGGTTCTAGTGAACCAGGGTTTGCTAGAATCCCCTTTCCCCCCTTCTCCCCCTCTAGCACCAAAAATCTTCAAAATTTTACCCATCAAAGCTTGAGTTGAGGATGAAAATGGAGAAGACTTGACAGAAACAACTGGAGGATGGTTGTCCTTGGAATGAGCTATCCAACAAATATAGTTTTAATATGTTTTGATTTTATTATGTATTTATTTTTTTAGTTTGATTAAACATAGGTTCTTCATAAAAAATCAAGCTCTTTGTTCTACACATGTGGAAAAATAACATATTATAATTTTTTTTTGAAAAATATCAATGCACTAGATATTGAAGTCCTTCATCCAACAAAAAAATAGTAATTTAATTTCGATACATACAAAAAAAATTATGTTGTATACAGTCCACCTATGTTTGAATTGTAATTGGTTTGACTTCGAAACTTGATTAAGGAAAAAATATTCAATTAAACACTATGAAACCAAATGAAAGTGCTAGTTATCATAGTTACAAATCTAAATTTAAAAAAATTACAAATTTATCCTTTATGGAAAAAAAGATATGTTGTATACAGTGAGCATCACTCCTTAAAAATGGTGTTTACTGAAAAAAACTAGTTTTCAAAGAAGATGAAAAAAAAGTGCAATTTGATTCCAAATTTTTTGAAAAAAATATATTTAGAATCTACAGACAAAATGTCACAAATCACTAGTTTTCATCATCTTCAAATTCCCTAGGGTTTAGTTGCTATAGGTTCCTGAAAGTGAAGATTTAGTCAGAAAAAAATAGTTCAGTGTCTAGTTTTGCCAAAAATTGTAAACTAGTATTGTGGGATCACCCTATTGGCTGCATAAAATCACAATACCTATGATTTTCACATTTTTTATTTTTACTCACCTTTAAAATGTTATCAAATAATAGTATTAAAAAAGAGTTATAGGCCCCATGACCATCTCACGCAAGCTTTATTGGGCCTCCATCACACATCTCTAATGTGAGGAGAAAAATAAAATGAAATCAGCGACGAAAAAAATTAGATAATGCAACATTGTGCATTGCAAATCCAATGCGGGAAATGAAGAAACAAATAGCGATGGGAAATTAGTATCACTCCATTGCCAATTTGGAATGAAAAAATAGAACACAATCAGTGATGAGCGATAGTACATAAAGGCATCACATTATGTTGCTTCTTCAGAAGCTTTGACAACATCAAACATGAAAACCTCCTTCTTCCTAACGAAGCCATGAGTATGAGAGATTTCCATAGCTGGTTGGCCGAATACACAGAGAATTTATAACCCTAACACTGCTCAATGAGCCTCCACATGAAAGCATAACATATGATTTGAGGGTGCCCAATGCACTGTCTTAACAATGTTCTTCATAATATTCTTTCACATTTGTTGTTGCCCTACCCACAAGGTGTTCGAGCCAAAAAAACATTTAGGTGACAGCGCCAGAAAGAAAACCCTAAATATTTGATACATTTTGGCAGTAGCCTCAAACTGCCCTACATAAAATCTTCTTCATAATGTCAAACTAACCCCTTTTCAGCTAACATAGTGGTCACCCCAACAATATAAACATTTTACAATATGTCTCGATAGCCTCCTCAATGTGTATTACCCCACTCTTTGGTTTCCTCCAAACAGGTAATCCTGTCAAATAAATCTAGTTTCCATGTGAAAAGTCCACAGAAAAATGCTTTGCATCTAATTCACTCTATGCAGCTTCATTGCTTCATTTGCTCCAAACCAATCATTTGGTCTTGCAGTACCATGCTTCCAAGCATACATAGAATATTTGATGTATTTCCATCCACCTTTTGCATCAAAATTCACTAATAAAATCATAACCCTACTATATCCTTTAGGTAAAAAACTGAAGCCCAAGGTTTGGCACTTGAGTTGAAATTCATGCTAGTGGGTGGCTTGGATGCTGAAATTTTCATATCATGCTTATCCATAATGTATGAGTCCAAAGGAGGTTGATTTGGCTTATCCATGTGCATCAATCATTTCATGATCTTTGTGCCACATTCTACAATACCATTCGCTAGCCTCCTCAAGCCATGAGTTCGTTGTCTCAAATCGAACCAATGAGACAATTTCCATGTCTTCTCTAAACCAGAGAATAACATTGTCCTTGTAGCGACTGAGACCCTATTGATTCTGAGTTGTAATAATCATTGAGGCTACAGGAATTTCATTCTATATGAAATTTAGCTTCCTTTGTGCTCTCTTTGGGAGGTACAAGCTTCTCATGATCCCACACAAGTAGCTTCAACTCCTACTTGAAGCACACCACAAGAACTTGCATCTTGTTTGCTTGTAATCCATGAAGACTCTAAAACTCTTTTTGTACATAGCTGATAGAATCTATGATAAGCCCACTAACAATATATCAATAGATCCTGCTTGTGGTGAGAATGTGATCATAGAGAAGTTTCTAGTATTACATGAGCTATATCAAGATGATTATAATAAACCAATTGCATGGATTAAGACACATACTGGTTTTGCATGCCCTATGATCAGATCGATCGTACTCCCTTTATAGATGGGACCTAAAACTTCGGATGTAACATTTTAAATTATTCCACAATCCAACCAATTTTGTTTGTGGCTAGGCTACCCTTGGCTTTGCTCAATGAAAGTGGTCACATCAGTTGTTCACAAGTGTTTGAGGTTTCCACATGGCAATGAGATATTTACCATACACCATAGTGTCTTTAATCCCTTATCATCTAAAGGTAACTTTTCATTATAATCCTTTTGTCCTGAACCCATGGAACCCATGACACCTCGAAAGGACTTCTTTTTCATAGTTTACCAAAAATTCAAAGCCAAAAAGATAGTTGAATTGTCTCTTTGTAATCCATCCCCGTCTACTTCCACACCTCCCGTCATAGATGAAACCATGCTTCAACCTAAATCTAGCATTGAGCAAACCATACAACCTCATGAACAACCATCCCTAGACACTTCCCCGCCATCGTTTAAGCGACCAAGGGAAAATGAACAAACTCATGTCATGCCTCCTCGTATTAAACAATTGTATAAAGTAAAAGAGAAAGTGGTTGATCCATCCTCTGCAGTTTCTTCTGTTCTTCCCTCTTTGGAAGTAGAAGACCCTATGATGCCTCAATCTGCTCTTACACCTCACCAACTCCAAAAAATAATTAAATGAAACTGTAGTTCTAGGGAACGTAGGCATTGTCATCATCTCATTGCTCGTCAATCTCACATGGAAGAAAATAAAGAAAATCAACCTCTACCTTTGACATAAGTAAAATATGACCACCCTCCTTCTCCTAGGCTACCACAACATAGTCTAGTGCAAAAATCCCAACAAAATGAACCAATTCAACAACCTCATCTTTTGATACATCCATCCTTAGAAACCACCCTTCATCCTTCCATTGTCATTAATCTTGATGATGATGATGATGCGACAACAACAAAAATAGATGAAGAAGTGCATAATGATTTAAACTCTTTATTTTCATCTACAATGAGCCTACACGATAAATCCTCTCCACCAAGTGAAGAACCTAGTATGACTCCTAGTTTGGCACTTGCATTTCTCCCTTTGGACAATCAACCACCCTCGCATTACACTGAACATGATTGGGAGGCAGATGACTTGTAAGATAGTTGACTTGCATTCACCTAACTAGCCTTTTTTATTTTCTCTTTTATTTTTCCCTTTTGTTTTTCCTTTTGTGTGTATCATGTTCCCTCTCTTCATACACTTCTTCTATTTGTACCTCTATTCTTCTATATATCGCACATTATATTTTTTTCTTTTTTTTTTTGTTCTCCTTTTGGGGATGACACAAAGCATAGAGATTCCCTATGTCTCTTCTATGTTGACCAAAAAGGTCCTTGTCTTTTTGCTTTTGTTTTGTGTTCTCCTTTTGGGGATGATGCAAAGCATAGAGACGCCCTATGTCTCTTCCATCTTGACCCAAAAGGTCCTAGTATTTTTTACTTTTCTTTTGTGTCCTCCTTTTGGGGTTGATGCAAGGCATCGATACTGAAATGTCTATTTCATGTTGACCCAAAAGATTTTTCATTTTCTTTTTCCTTTTTGTTTTCTTTCGTTTCACTTGTATTTTCCTTTTGGGGACGATGCAAAGTGTTGAGACCGCAATGTCTCTTCCATGTTGACCCAAAATGGACTTTATTTATGCTCTCTTTGTGTCATTCTTCCAGTTATATGTGCTTTGGGGAATGATGACAGTTTCGAGCTCTTTCATAAACACACTGCAGCAACAAACATACTGACCTCAAATCCATAGATCCCTTATGTGTTTGGTGTTGTTTCTTTTCTTGGGGGCAACTCCCTTTCCTTTGCTTTTCCTTGACATGACGCAACCTTACTTTGAAACATATGACTTGGCATAGGGCTTTCAAAGTTGGCTCTCATGTATTTTTTTCATGCTTTTCTTTCCTTCTCTACTTTAAAGTAATTGCTCACAAAACAATGTGTGGAAATTCCTTTAAAGTGGGGGGCATACATTACCATTATCTCATTTGAATTCTTGGTTCCTAGTGTAGCCTTCTCATTTATATGATGCATTTGTCACTTTATGGATGACATTGGATGTGATTTCCTTCATAAGTGTGATCTATCTCAGCATATTACATTCTTCTTAGTGGTCTGATGTGACACACTGCATCCCCTAAGTTGTGAATATACTATTCTTGGATTGGTCCTCCCTTGGAGACACTAGACACAATGTTCCCGAAGTGACTGAACTTGCATGAACTAAACAAGACTCCTTCGAACATTTTACACTTAACATATTTACATTTTTACGCTTTACATTTTTGCATTTTATATTTCTACATCTTTTGCCACCTTGCATAATGCAACTTGCATGCCTATGGTACCTTTCTTTTTGTTTATGACATTTTTCTTTGTGGTGCCTTGTTAAAGTTATCAGGAGGCATAACTTTAATATGGTTAAGTAGGAAGCCCAACTAGCGGCGTGACTTTTCCTCATAGCCACCTTTGTGTTCGTGAGTGCATACCAACTAGCATTTTTATCTTACCTTTTTCGGCTTTCTCAACCAGTGAACAACTAGAAGTTTTGTGGCCCTAGAGTGAGTACAATTGGGATTTCTCACCTAGCAGATCATTATGGGTTATGTCACCCCAAAGCGAGTACACATTGTCTTTTTCAAAAAATTAGCCTGGATCTAATCGACAACTAGTTGGATTGGTGATCGAAGCTTCATTCAATTCTTTCAATTCAACACTTGTGTGTTCCTTTGTTCTTATGCTTAGTATTCCATGGGATATTCATCTTGGGGGCTTAATCATCCCTCTTGATTGTTGTCATTCCATCTTGCTAACGTAAGTGAATTTGAACCCTTGTGTTGATGTTCATGGCTACTTTAGTGTGAGTTTGAAGCAAGTTCATCCTCTCACGAAAGTGGGGGCTAAATGTGCCATAGAAAAATGGTCCCTTGTCATTTTCATGGCCTTTTAAGTCTTGTTTCATGGTGTTTGATAAATTTTTCTCTAATTTTATGTTGTGACATGGCTTGAACATGCATATTTAGGTACTAAAATTCAAACAACGACATCTTGTGAAGGTGTTGTGAAGTGTTGTAAGACATTTCTACATTCTTCTAGACTCTATTTATTATAATTCACTTAAAAATCACCTTTTTATTCCTTAACAAGTCATATTTTGAAGTGTTGTAAAGTCTTGCAACAAGATTTCACGCTTTTCTAGACACAATTTCACTATTTATGCCTTTCTCATGCTTTATTTGGTCCCTTTATACGTTCATATGTCTTAATTAAGTGTATTTTTGAATGTTAACCTGACAAACAATGTTAAATACAACTTAATTCCCCACACATATTTTTGGTTCCTAGGTGGGACCCATTCGTGATGGGTGACGAATGAGTTCCCCTTGGCTCCAAATTCAAAATTAAAAAAAAACGCTTTTAGGTTTTTATTCAAAATTACTTCATGTCAGCCTATGATGAGGTATGAACAATTAACTAAAGCACAAGTGTGTATAAATATGTCATTTTCAGCTCATTTTACATCTCCTCATTCATTCAAGCATTCTACAACATCAATTCAAGCTATATTAAAGCACTTTGGATCATCCATTTACATTACTTCAGATTTGCATTATCAAGGGTTTGGTAATTTGATAGCAATTGTATGTTATTAGTTTATTATTCTCTTTCCTTTCGTTGTTTCATTAAGAGTTTCATTACCAAAAGGTGGGTTTGACCAAGGAAAACGACTATTTGCTAACCCTCAACCATTTTTCCCCTATTGCATGTTTGTTTGCAGATCTAGAAATGTAGATTTAACAATCTTTCTAGTGTTGAAGATTGGTAAACAAGTCAACTAGGTGCTTCAAGTCAACTCATTCATATTTCAAGCTTGGAGAAGGTTTTCTATCTGTTTCCTACAGAATTGACTTCGACAACCTAACAATCAGAGATTTATGGATCTGGTGTTGTAGAGTTGTCTCCTAATTTTTCTAATATTTGGGAGAGGACTGATTCGCCACTTGTGGCAAATGAGTCCCACCTTAGGATAGAAAATTTGAATTTTTTCAGATTCTAGTTCCCAATAGATAGAAACCAATTTCCAACACTTTTTCACTAGTAGGACTAATTTGCAACACTGGGCAAATGAGTCCCACTGTGAAAATATAGTGATTTCATTCAGCATCCACAACATTCTAGATTCATCAAATATTTCCCAGGTGCACTCTGTTTCTACCAATTTCTTTCTATTTTGGATTATTTCTTCATTTAGTTCATTGTTTGCATATCACAGTGTATTTTCAAACATAGTTTAAATCTTAGCTTTGCATTCAAATTCACTCATATGGATCACTCAATTGCATTTAGTGTACTTCATTAAGTTTAGACATCACACATAACATAATTTGAATGAACTAGCTTGCAGTTTTTGCCCTACCTCTCTCCTTTTAGGTGAAAACCCCTAAAAGAGCTAGAGAAGTCCTAGAGAGCCAAAAATTAATGGTTCAGATGTATAGTGTGGATTTTCACACTAGATATATGTGATTTATGCTTGAGCTAGTCACTATTGTTCTTGTGACGTACATATTAGCTAGGAACCATTGTACTTATGATGTGCATATGAGCTAGTCACTATTGTATTGTGATTGTTCATATGAGCTAATCATTGTTGTACTTGTGATGTGTATGAGTTAATCACCTTATTTATATGTGATGTATGCTCAAGATAGTATTTTTGTATGATCTTTGGGATTATGGTATGATATGACCCCTATGTATTTGTGTATGTTTGTACACTAATGATTGGTAATGTTTGGTATGGAACCAACACTTGATGGAAAATTGTTAATGCTCTATTATTATTGGGATAAGTTGATAGGTTATGCATAATGAATAGTCATGAGTAAAAAATGAGATCATATATCTCATACAATAGAAGATAGTGAACTCCCTCTAATAGTGGAGTGTGAACTATGAAGCCTCTAATCTCCCACCGCGACATATGTAGGCAAGGTCATCATGAACCCTCAAGGATTAGGTTTGGGTCTAGGGATGACCCTATTCATAGGAGCTTAACACTTTTGGCTGTAAGCATATCAGTGGTGATGTTGGATTATCGTTACCATGGTGAATGAACAAAATTTGAAATCAACACTTTCAATTTAGATGGAATATCATTCGTTGGTTAAGTGGGTACTTGTCGTGAAATAAATTTAAAATAAAATTATAATGATCAAGGGGAGGATTTTGAAAAATAATAGTAGTACTTAAAAAATAAGTAGGAATAGTATTAAATCCTTTAATAATAATGTAGACACGTGAAATTAGCATTATGCACTTAGTTCATATTCATCCGCTCATTAAATTAATCAAGCTCATAAAATCTATTCACCAAGTAAATCAGGTCTATTTAACTCATTCCTAAGGTTATTCATTTAAATTAAATAAATCAACTTTATTTAATTTAAGTTTCACATCAACCTTTTAAATAAATAAGCCAAACTTTATTTAATTGAAATCCAAATGCATAATCCAACCCTTTTTTATTTAAATAAAACAAAGAAATCAAGTCAAATGGGTCAAAGCATCTAATCATCATCTAAGCTAATCTAATCCTGATTAACCTAATGTAACCACCCATCACATCCTCTAGCTTTTCCCACTTGCACCAATAAATCATTTTAATTCATTTATAAATTCAACATTTTCCATCAACATGGCATCTTTGAGGAATATTCTCTCAAGTTTGAATTCAAAAAAACAAGTGGACATGTACATCCAACAAAACATTTATGAGATCTTACATGGCTCTTACATTGCTCTTACATGTCTCTTGCACAAGTCAAACTCAACATTTAACTCTCAAATTCAAATTTGAAATCTCCCCCTCTTTGGCACATTAACCAAAACTTGCACATTCCTCAACCACTCACAAGTTGACAAGTGGCTTCATCTCATTGGCCAAATCTTTATCCCACATTGCTCTCTCACAAGCATTCTTTCAACTTGAGAATCTTTAAATAGAGATCATCCTCTATTGTTTTACTCCTCCAGAATCTTATGTAAAGTCACTCTCTTCAATTGAGAACTGATTTTGTCCACTCCATCTTCATAGCATTTTCATATCATGGAGCTTAGCAAAGGATTGGGAAAGGGCTTCTTTCCATAGAAGCACTAATCCACTATGAGATAAAGTTGGATCATATATTTTATATGCATTATTTAGTTTCCTTGATTCCTTTCATTGCATGATTAACATGTTTCATTATTTCATAGGGATGTTCTTATTTTGTTTTGTTTTAAATGGCAATACTAATCTGTGTTTTGCAAAAATGCAGAATTTGATGTCCACATATTGGCACTAGGAGGGTTGAACCTCCGACAGTTTAAGCATTAGATTTCATTTGCTAAAAAGTTTCTAAAAGTTAACAAGATTTTTCTATGTTGTCTTTTACCTTATTCCCTGTGCAGGGTTGAAATATGGATTATAAGTGCAATTAATTCTTGTTACGAATGGGTTGAATCAATGTTGGTGCTCTTTTTTTTTTTTTTTTTTTCTATGATTTCATTTTTTCATTCTATTAATCAATTTCTTTTTCCATACTTAACTACTCTTGTATTCACGTTTTGTGGTCTTTTTATGAATTCCAAAATTTGGAAACTTTGTCCAACTATACATGTTTGTCCAAGCCTAAACCTTGAATCAGTAGATTGAGTATTGCTTCATGAGTCTTGGTGTCTAGTTTCCTCTATTAAACATATGACAAACATTAGATATTAAAATCATTGAACAATTTCATTAAATCTCATTGTAGTTCTATTTTATTTGTTATAGGTGAAACTCTACATAAAGGTCTACAACCTTCAGTGATCTTGGAAGGGAAGTGATGATTTTCTGCATTGTTACATGTAACAAACAACAGAACGTAGCATCAACTTTTGAGAAATTTGTCTTCTTTACCTCAGTCATTCATAGAGAGTGCCCAACCTTTCAAAAAAAAAAAAAGCTGCCCAAGGAACTTGTATTAATGCAAATCAAGACTCATTCAACATGCTTATCAAAAGGATTCTTTAGAAATCACTGCATTACATGCGCCCTATAAATCATTGTAAAATATTTGTTTCTATTCAAAATACCTCATCAAACTATTGTGTTTCTTTATGCTTTGAGGAACGTTGTTCAAAATATCTCTTTAACTATGCAGGTTTTTTCTTCATGTGCCAGGGTGTAATACATATCCCTTCAAATTATTGAGTTTGTTTATGTTGTGAGGAACACTTATTTCTAGTTTTTTTTTAAAATCCTTTTGAGGTCACATCTGCCAGCTCGTGAATGATTGATAGCAGTTCACATGAGGTAGAAAGGATGTTGGAACAGCTGGGGAGTTCGGCTTTACACCTACCAACTACAGTAGCTTGAAAGTTGCGTAATTTATGCCTTCTTCACAAACTATCATTTTTTAAAAAAGTTTCTTATGAAAGTTGATCTTCTTGCGTCGTACGTAACTTTGTGTCTTGCTCTACACATTAAAATTTGGCTTGGTCCTCCACTGTTTGCCTCTCGCCCTTGGAACATTCTATCTTTGTTCCTTTCAATGTAGATATGAAAAATAGTGACGCACATGGAGAGGGTCCCCTTTACGTTAACATGTGCATCATGCATTTTCCTCATCTTCAATAAAGATGAGTGTCTTCTTGGTGCCATTACGTCTCTCTTACCATCATATGCAATAAGAATCATTCCCATTTACCTAGTACATCCACAAATTATGGTATTAAATACCACATCCTACTCTCCTCTATTCAATATTAAATTTAGTGGAATTTACATTTATTTTCCTTTATGTTTCAACTGTGTTGATTCTCTACTATGCCTGTGATAAATCTGGTGTGATCCTTATCATTTGCTTTTTAACATTTCTTGATTTTGATAAATGATATATACAAACATACAGGTTACATTTTAATCTGATATGATTTGAATGTTATTAACTTTCTTGTAGGTTATTGAGTCTCACAAAATAAATAAAATGAGATGCACTTTCATGGACAATAGCCAGCGTATAAAGCATATGCAGATCCTGCAATCATTGTAGAAAGTGACTTTACACCTACTAACTGCATTTAAAGTCTTTATGTTTGCAGGAATTCTAAGGTGAGGGGATCAAACCCGTGCAGCTTTGCACCTGATAGTTGCATTTGTTTAAAAGATTCAAAAGCTTGGGCATGATTTTTAATGCTAAAGCTTCAAAAATCTGAAGGGTGTTCTTTATGGAAATAAATTAGGGTCTCCCTGCACCTTTTCAGAGTCATAATACCCGTGTCTTTAGTCCAAAATACCTGAAAGGAGGCGTGTGTTTTACAAACACATCATGTCATCATAAATAACATTGGTTCTTTGATATGATTGGTGTTCATCTCATTTTTATCGTTGTTTTTATCATTAAATGCTTGTTTCTTTTTCACTTCCTTTAATTTTTTTTCTTGATTGGGTGGGTGAATATATTCTATGTTGACTTCATCTTGTCAAAATCATTAGGAAATGGTGCAGGAATTTAATTTTGAGATATATATGCTTTTCTCTTTGACTTGATTGATAGAAAATCAACAAATAACATGCTAATTGGATTGTTTTGATTCACTCATGATTCTCTTATGTTATATCACTATACTTATGATTTATTAATCTTCTAATAAATGCCATAAATATATATTATTACATTTATTATGATTACCTTGAGATAGTGAAAGTTTTTAAGAGATATATTCTTTATGATTGATTTATTAAATCAATACCCCGAGCAATGTGGATTATGTAGAGAAACTTTGATGGGGAAAAAGTGAATCTAACAAGTGTGGTACCTTCTCGATGCAATCAATATCAAATCATGGTCCACTTATAAATGCTTTTTCTCATTATCATACTCATCCAAATCATTTGTTCTTTCAAATAGAAATCATGTTATTGCTTGAAATTAATGATCAAAGTGAATTTAATGTTCTAAATCTCACATGATTGTCTTTTTTTTGTTTAATAGGTAAAAGGAAAGCTAAGAAGGAAAGAAAAAGGGAAACAAAGGAGGAAAAAGAAAGCAAAGGGAAAGCAAGGAATGAAAGAAAAAGGATAACGAAGGACAACGAAGGTGAAAACGAAGGAAAATGAAGCATGAGGATGATATTTTGAAAGCTCAAAGTGTTTTTAAACACTTTAAGTGTTTGTTTAAACACTTCTTCAAAAATTATTGTCTTTTCTTTCTTAGAACACTAATGTCATTTGGCTTTAAAAAGAATCTTTCATTTTCTTCTTACAAAGGCTAAAATAAACATTAGGAATGCAACTTACTAGATTTTGTTTCTTGGATTAACAATTGAACAAAGTATCTCTCACTCATCTTTTGGTGCTTAAAAAGAACTCACATTTTGCTTTGTGGATTTAAAAAGAAAAAGTGCAGCTTTGTTTTTGTGAGAGCTTACTTGAACCAACGCCATTGAAAAAGGACGTATGCGCTTCTCTCGTGCTTTATAGCGATCTTGAGAATCAAAAGGCCTTTTTCATGATCTTAAGTTAAGACAAAGCAATCACCTCCACACTTTGATTTGGGTTTAAAATTGAACAAGATCTTGTGTGAGTGCGAATGGGGGCATTGTCGTGTATATTCTCTCTCTTTGTTGCAATCAAATATTGATTGAGTTACAAATTTTTTCTTTACTCGCTTTTGTTTATCCTAGAGGGCCTACCTTGGGGAAAAAGTACTCACCCAAGCGAATGACTCAACCCGTAACACTCTAAAGCCAAGATTTTTTCCAACCGGGATATAAATGTGGGTATTGGAGTAAATGCCAATATCACACGGTTGATTCTAATAAGATGGATCCAAAAGGGGACTGTTCTATATGGGTCAATCTCCATGAACGAAAAGTCCTTATTAAAACCCATGTGCTAGAATTTTCCAAAATCCTTTAATCTATTTGTTGGTGCAAGAACGGTCATTCTAAAGCCACCCCACACTTTTATGGTCTTTTAGTAGAAATGAAAAACATGCCATGGGAGTTTCATGGGTGTTGATGCTTGGCTGCCCCGATTGATGTTAATGAGTGGTGGAGGGGAGCCAGTGGGGTGAAGCATCTAACCATCCACTAAAGATAAGCATAGCTGGACTTGTCCAAGTCAGAATCCAACAAATATTTTCTCACATCCATAGGTTTGTACTTGGTCTTGGTTTGAAAACACAGTGCTTTGATCAAAAACATTGAAAAGCAACATTCAACATGAGCATCAAATCTCAAACTCTTTAGGAGAAGCAAATATCCTTGAACAAATTCACATGTTATTGCTTTCCCTTGGGATTTTATCCTTAGAGGCTTCTAAGCATTTGTATTTCATCTCAATTTGCTCCTACTAAGGTCAACAATAGGTAACTCTTGCCTCAAATTTCCTTGGTTTCTGCATAATATACTTTGCGGGATAAGGGGAAAGTTGAGACATTAGACATCTAGATTCAAAATATAATCAAGAGCATGTTTGTGGTAAAAAGAATCCATTAAGAAAATATTGAATCAATTGGACCCCACACATGTGCTTGGCATCTTTTAGTCATATGGTTTTCATGAAAACATTGGTCTTTTGATTTTCAATTACTCTTAGAGAAAGGCATGTTCTTCACTATCTTGGTCTAGTAAAAAAGTCCTTCTTAGGTTCATTTAGGATCAAATCAAACACTTCATCCATCCCAAACATTTATCATCTTGATCCCACCAAACAACTTTAGAGCTTTGGAAACATCATTCTAGACTTGGCTAAATCATCAAATTAAAACTATTTGTTTAGTTAGGTGTGTGGGAATGCATCCTTTCTCATACATTTAATTAAATCAGCAATCCTTTGAAAAAAATTCATCCTAAGATCACATCTAACATCTTAGGGTTTACAAGTCCATTATCCAAATCCAAATCAAACCAATCAAAATAAATCCCTAAGTCTAGCATTGATCCAAAGTTCCTAAACATTCAAACATCCATATCATTCACCCCTTCCATCCTTCATCTCGTCATTGGTCCTAAGAACATTAGAGGTCACTTTTTCAACAAGGTCAAAACACAAGGACAACATGGAATACAAACTTGATCCATACATCATGAGTAATCCAAATTAATTAAACTTTCAAAGCCTTACAATGCTGATTGATTATCAAAACTCACACTTATACAATCCATACATGGGATCATTACCTTCTACAAATGTTAATGGAAAAACAAGTGTGAGTATGTCCAAATCAAAGATTGGAACACATTTCCCAATGGTAGATCTAAATCCAAACCTACAAGTTTGTCAACCAAACAATCAATGCATGAGCCTTCCAACGAACAATGTCATCCCACCAAATCCCTACATACCAAATGAGAATATACCAAGTACAAGTTTTCCAAACATGAATTTGACAAAATTTGGGATAAATATGTTTGCAAATCATACAAATGTTGTTCAGAGTCCAAACAAGATGTTAATGACTCCAAGACAAGGTGACACCATGCAAAATCAAAGTTACCTAAATCAAGACAATGTTCAATTTCAACCGATAATGCCAAATCTGAACACCATCCCAAATTAGAACATTGTCCAAAATCAATTTTTTTACAATCCCATTCAAAAAACACAAGTATGCATCCCAAATCTGCTTGAACAAAAGCCAAATCAAGGGAATCAAATTCAAAATCAAGATCAAATTTCACTAGAAAAACTTGCTTCACATGCCAAACTAATTGAATTATTGAGCCAAGAGATATCTTCACTCCAAAATCAATACACTCTTCCATTGGTTAATCCATGCCATCAAAGCATTGAGTTGTGTCCACAACCGCATCAAGAACAAAGTCTCCAATGTCAAGAAGTTAGATATCAAGATCAACATCAAAAACAAACCCAATCACCACGTCTCGAGGATCAATCTCCACATCTTGAAGATCACTCACCACTTCTCCAAAACAATCTCAATTACTATAGGTGAATTTAAAGTACAAGTCTCACTGTGGTAATAAGCTTTGAAATACACACCAATTGGGGAGACCATTAATCAAATCAAATCTCCTTTAAACAATTGGTAAAAGAAAATCTCATCAAACTCGCTTACTTGAACTATCAAGAACTAGACATAAACCGCTTAGGTATAATGAGAAGCACTCATGATTATCATGGAATAAAGGGACACAAAACATCAGATTGTGTTTGACTCAAAAAACTCATCCAAGACTTGATTGCTCAAAATATAATCACTATTGGGGACAATGATAGCATTGGAAATCTCTCCACCACAAATGTTGAGAACAAAGAGCAAGATCAATCCATCACTGAGCACCTTGAAGTTGTTTCTACTTCATCCAATGATCAAATGTACATACATCAAATGTCACTTTTCAATCATGATCAAAATCCACCAACACTACCCAACAATGATCCAATTCAAGAAATGTCAACTTCATTTGACCCTATGGTTGAAGACATTGGAAATCCCTCCACCATAATTTTTTAAAACACTGATCAAGATCTATCCATCAATAAAGATGTTTTCACCTCATCCAACGAGGCATCGACCAATGATCATATGGAAAATGTCTCTACATTTCCTTATGAGTTAGAGGGCATATCTCAAGAATTTATTCCA
>VDFB02098373.1:0-45653 GCA_007258455.2 Sequoia sempervirens | reverse complement strand
AAATGAAGAGCCTATTCAACTAGATGATGAAGAGCCTGCGTCACCAACAGGCACAGAAATTTTGGGTTCAGACAATGATGTAGAAGCTCGAAACAATGACTTTGAGGAGGGAATGATTTCCGCTCTCAGGGAAGTCATGGATGTTCCGAACGAGAATGAGGTTCAAGTAGAGGATGGCATTGAACAGTCGACAATTCCAGACTGGCTGTTAGAAAGGATGAAAGTTCATGTGCCTGCTGAGGCTCAACAAGAAGAAGAAGATGATACTGCCGATTTCTTGGCAAGATTAGAACAGGTCGCAGTCAAGAAGCCCGCCAAGAAGTTCTCCACCATTCGGAGGAACGAGGCAGGCGACCGTTCCATGCACATTGCAGTGCCTACAGTGGACAAGCCACAGGACGAGATCACTCCTCAGGAGTATGCTATAACCACAGTTGACCTTGGCCCGACCTCGAAAGGTCAAGAAGTAGAGGAGTTGGATAATTCTGTCTCGACCATCAAGGCGAGACTAGAAAAGGAAGTGGCTAAGAAGAAGGAGTATAAGAAGGAGGTCGAACGTCTCAAAGAATACATACAGCATTTGACCCAGCCACTTGATCGGGGCAATGCGACTGTTCCTCCTCTCCTCAAATCACAGGAGATGACTAGGGGCGTCGAGCACGGAATGGTAACGGCCAGGGAAGCTCAAGGCTGGATGGCAAGTGAAGGCACAGAGGCTGCATTGTTCATGGAAAAGTTGGCACTGGCCTATGGGCGAACTTCTTCATTTCTTTCTAGACTGATGGACATGGCAGAAACATGGGAAGGTATCCCGGACATGCAGGAAAGGCTTATTCCAAGCCTTAGAATTTTGAAGAGTACTCCGAGAGAGGAGTTAGTTGATAAAAGGGTGATCGCTGCAGGGGCAGCATATGATTTTCATCACTGGTTTTGGGCAGTGACAATACGAGAGGAAGTCTTGGAGAAGGCAAAAGTCGATGGGCTTGGAATCGAAGAACAGGTCAGGAAAATCCAGGAGGAGATTTGCATGATAACTACAGAAGTGTTCGACCGTGAAGTCATCCGGGAGAACGACATGCAGTTGGAGAGATTGAAGCATAAAGTTCAAGAAACTTTCTTCTCGACCACTGGACCTTTCTTGAAACAAGACTTTGCGAAAGTGGCAAGACGCTCATCCGTTCGAAAGGATTTTGAGAAGCAGGAGGCAGGTTGGGAAGGTACTTTTGCTAGATGTGCTGAGAAGTTGGACGGACTTGAGTTCCGGATCAGCATGCTGCCGCCTGTCACGATGGACGAGGGCATTGCCGTAGTGTCCAGATTCGCCAAGCACAATGCTACTCAGATGGATAAGGACGCATCTCCTAGATTATAGCTGGAACTGCCACTTTTCTGACTGATTTCTGATGATTAACTCTTGTTGATTTGGGAAACCCTAATTAGGGTTTGGTTGTAATAATCTTGGCCGTTAATCTTGTTTTAATCTCGGCCTTTCATTTCATTTTTGGAGCTCTATATAAACTAGTGCTCTCTCATTTTCATTTGTGTGGAGACAGATTATGTATATTGTCGCATTGAGACTATTTTGAATGATAAAAGCTCTTGAGCATGATTTGCCTTGAATCACTTCTTATTGTTGAATAGTAAGCGAGGTTACATATTGCCTTCCGCCATAGATTAGAATTAAAGTTAGATTAGGTAGAATTTGCTTTGAAAAAGTTGTTAATTGAATGAGAGATTGATCGCATTGACTCAATGGTGAAGTGTAGCTCATACTTTTTTCGAATGGATGATTTGCATTCGATTTGTAAAGTTAGCCTGAGCTCTTAATCGTGGCAGCTTAACTTCAGCCTCATTCGAGGTTTGAAAATTATTCTCACAACCCTTGAAGATTGCACCCATTTTGCGTATGTTGTCCTGCAGGAGGCGAAACAAAGTGTGGTTTATCCTCTTCACCGAGTCTTTATTGTCTCTTGAGTTCTTAGGCTTAGACTAGACTCTCCTAAACCCTATTCTTTTTGCCATTTTTTTGAGATCCACAATTGAAAGTCCTAATTGAGAACCTACAAAGATAAATTTCCTAAGTCCCTAGCTTGTGCAGACTTTCTACGTAAGTCCCCTTGCTTATTACCAGCATTATCACAACGACCATTGAGCTTATCCACACGTCGAGACCCGACTAAAGAAACCTTGGAATCGCCTTATGATCTTCTCGCAATCTTAGCATACGCGGTGATTTTTCAAGAGAGGATAGAGTGTCTTTGTGCATTTTTATTCTGATGTTTGGTGGATGATAAAACACACATCAATGTGCATACAAATAATCTATCATTAATAACTGATCTGAGAAAATGTACACGGGTTTGTCATGTTTAGGGTTTGCCTTTTGTCATTGTATTCATTCCTTTCTTCAAGCCTATGTACTTGAAATGGTAATTGATTGTATTAAACAAAGGAGAGGAATACTCCTTCAATAAGAAATTATAAGACGATGTTTCTAAATCAGAAACGATCAACAACTAAAGAAATAAAAACAAGTTGCTAAAACTAATTGAAAGCAAACTAAACTCAACTAAGATGACCATTATAAGCTAAATATAACAATATTACTTTAATACCCTCCCGTAATGGTCATTCTACTAACTACACCAAGTTTACCCCTAAATTCTACAAATTTATCTGGACTTAGGGACTTGGTAAGAATGTCTGTTGTCTGATTCTTAGTTGGAACACAACAATCTTCTGAGAGGATTAGTAGATAGATAAATATTAGCCTTCTTATACTAAGTGCAGACACAACTTATAAAACTAGATGTGCAGATTAAAGCTAAATAGATATGACAAACACATGCACATAAAAGATCAACACATAACAACAAATATACGTGGAAAACCCAAGATGGGAAAAACTACGGTGAGAAAATGCTGCTAGGAGCTACTGTCCTAATCCAACCTCACAATGAAATCCTCTGTTGCAACTTTTAAGGGCACCAACCCTAAGGAGACACCTATCCCCTGAACTGAGCACCAACTCAGTTATTGACAACATGTAGGATGATTACAATTTGTTTCTAAGGAACTCTAATCAATGTTACAGCTTGCTGTGTAATTGCTTAACTATTTGTTGCTACCACAACAACTCTCTTCACTACTCTGCACGCCACTTGTTCAGCTTTGTTCCTCTCTTTCTTCTTTAGTGCATTCTCGGTCCGCCTCAATGTGCCATTGTACCCTTCTGCAACTCTCCTTTTCTATTTTTGTGTATTCTTTGTTTGCCTTAGGAGCTCCAACATCTCTTCTGCACACTACTCATACTTCTATTTTTGGTAGTCCCCTTTTACACACTTCTCATATGTTTTGAGTAGTGCTAATCAATGATAATCGCCTCGGGATCCTCCACCATACTCTGACCCTTTGTTAGGGTTTAGGACATCTTCTTCACTATCCTTTAGTTGCATTGAGCCGCACAACATTAATTCCTAGAGCAGAGAATTTTCCTTCATTCTCTTCCTGCCAAACCCTAAGATCGGATATGCAGTTAATGCTTTCTTCTGAACCTTCAATCTGATCTTGATTCTTGTCTCTGTGGCCATCTGTATTGCTGCTCTATGCATCAAATCACATTACACCTGTCGTAGAAATAGGTAGGCCAATAAATTTTCATCTCCATGTCGGTTTGCAAGCAAAACCTTGTTTACACGGAGTTAGTTGTTTGTGATCACCTTGTTCAAATTTGGGCCGTCGATCTCTTGCCTTCGCGCCACAATCCTGCGTTCTTCATTCACTGTCACAACTTTAAATCATGACCATTCGATAAGTGGTCATTTAAATCTCCTCCATTGATCAAATCCTTAATAACCATTGCGTATCGCTAAAACACCTAGAACAATCGCATCCATTTCCACAATGTAGCGATCACCATCCAATCGCTTTCCTTTAATCTCCGTTGTCCATCGTATATCTCTGATATGCTACAAGCTTCATCATTCCTATCCGCGATGCACTAAAATGTAGTGATTATTGTTGGATCAACTATTGATCAATTTGCATCGTCCATCGCTTTCCCGTTGGCTCTAACAATGGGCCCACTGAATCTCCACGAGTTGGCAGACTAATGCCACGTGTCTTTCATTGACGCTAGCACCCAAGCAAACCCTACACCTCCATTGCTCATCAACGCTGGAACCATTCCATGTTACAAGGCGTATGCCATACACCACCTTCCAATGATGTAATAATAATAGCATCCTAACACTCATCCATGTAGACGTCCTTAATTCCACTTCATCATGACCGCTAAATCCTTCAATCTGCCTTCAGCAACAACATGCAGTTTCTGGATTGCATAATACCAATGGTTACGTCCCACCCTAGATTTACTTCCTTTATCATGTGTCTAACTCAACACTGCAGATTTCCAAGCGAACATCACCATATCACAAATCCTACATAACTTCAACTTGCTTTCCGTGATGTGTGAGATCTAGCAATAGCCATTGGATCTTCAACTTTGAATGCACATCGTTTGATCTTCAAAGGAATCCATCGACAACAACAACTAGGTGACAAGGTGAAGGGTCCAGTCATCGAACGAACTTAAAGGCCATAAGTTATAACTTAACTGACCTGCAACCTTCAACCAACAGTCAACAACAAATTAGAGGACTGTTAAGGTGCCATGACTGCTAACACTAGGGTTTAATTCAAAACCCTAATTCAAAGAGCATAACAATTTTCAAAGCAAATATTTGCGTTTTCTACATCACCTTCCATCCGCTAATACACCATCTTCTCCTCCCTTTACATTAATGACAACATTTTGATATCAATGCTAGCACCTTCGCAAGTGTGATTTTCAGTTCCATCTCACACCGACCCTTTGACATCAACACGATAAATAATATAACAACACCGCGAATATCATTATTGATCCAACTTTAAATGTTACGATGAAGTGACAAATGAAACCTATATGGTTTGTGCGCCATGGAAGATTTGGATTTCAAAGCTCTGCACCCTTTGGTTGTAACAAAATAAGGTAGCCCCGCAATTTGAGATATCATTTCATGTCGAAAAGCATCCTCCCGGGTTTACACGATATGTTGCTTTTGCAGCCTTTGATACCTTCCTAAGGAAAGATTAATGTCATGTTTCATCGGGTCCATGTGACTACACCTATACCGATTGAAAACATCCGGCGACTTCGTCATCAATAGATAATCAACCAATCTAAAACCGTACTGACTTTAGTTTCCGGCAAAAATGCAAAGTAGGTTGTCCCTTCACATATATATATCGCGACTCGCCTAATCGCAGAACCCAATGTTTAGCCTTAGGGGCAATCATGAAACAAGAGATGTAACAACATAACTTAGATCAAGTCTAGTGGCTGTAAGATAAATGAGGCTGCCAGCTAGTTGCTTGAAAGCTGACTCATTGACCATTGGTGAGTCTGATTTGGCTGTAAGTTTCAACCTTTTCTCCATGGGTGTGGATGAGATTTTGCAATCTGTCATCCTAAACTTTTCCCACAAACTCCTGGCATATTTAGATTGAGAAATGAAAATATTGCCACTTGTCTACCGAACCTCTACATCAAGACAATAATGTAGAAGACCCAAATCTGTCATATCAAACGCCTGACACAAATTCAATTTGATTTGCTCAAGCAAATGTACCCCATTGCCAGTAATGATGATATCATCCACATAGATGACAAGAAGAATGATATCACTATCAGTGCTTTTGGCATATAAATTGGAATCTGAGGGACTCCTTTGAAAACCTTGTGCAACCAAATACTTGTCAATCTTTAGGTACCATGCCTTGGGGGCCTGCTTTAGGCCATAAAGAGCCTTTAGCAGCCGACATACTTGGTGCATTTTGCCTGCAACTTTGAAACTAGGAGGCTACGTCATGTAGACCTCTTCCTCCAAATCTCCATTGAGGAAGGTACTATTCACGTCCATTTGATGGACCTTCTAGCCAAACTGTGCAATGGCTAGGACAAGCTAGATGGTACTCATCTTTGTTGTAGGTGCAAAGGTTTCCTCATAGTCAATGCCCTCTCTTTGCAAGAACCCTTTAGCCACCAACCGAGCCTTGTATTTATCAAGTGTTCCATCAGCTTTGTATTTTACTTTGTAGACCCATTTGCAACCAATGGGTTTCTTTCCTGGTGGAAGATTTGACAGAACCCAAGTATTGTTCTTTAAAAGACTATGGTGTTCATATTCCATAGCCTTTTCCCATTCAAGTTTACTTTTTGCCTTTGAATAGTCTTGGGGCTCATAAACATTCTGAATGTTGGCCATAAGAGCAAAATTCACTGTGTTCTGCTTGCTCTTGCCTCTAGATGATCTACCCTCAACAAGTTCATCATCTCGAACATTACCAATGAGCTTCTCCCACCACTTAGGGTAGAGAGTAGATGCATCTTCTTCCAAATCAAGATGATCATCATGCTTGGGTTGCCTAGTATGAAATCATCTGGATGTTGATCCAGATTGTCTTGAGGGAAATCTACTGGTATAGGGTTGTGTCTTGGAGATTCCACAAGTTCAGAATCATCAGTATCCCTCCTTGTAGGTGGAGCTAATGGAAGCCTAACACCCAAATCATTAGTCTTCAGAGGCTGATCCTCAGGACTCTTGGTGGGAGAAAGTTGAAAGGGCCCACCTTCATCAAAAAAACATCCCTGCTGAATTTTAGATGATCAATGTTCACATCAATCAGCTGATAGGCCTTATGATTTTCATTGTATCCTATAAGCATCAAATTTTGGCTTTTGGAATCTAGCTTGGTCCTCTTTGCATCTGGAATCCACACATATGTAGTAGAACCAAAAATCCTAAGATGATTGATTCTTGGTTTCCTTCCAGACCATGCTTCATCTAGGGTCATCTTCTTGATAACCTATGTAGGAGATTGTAAAGTTCCTTGGAAAATTTGACTTAAAACTTTCAGCTTATGTTGTGAAATATGCTAACCAATTTTTTTGAAGGAAATTCACAAAATAACCAGCAATAGAGGATATGATTAGCGTTAGCCTCAAATTAAAATCTGAACTTGAATGGAAGATATTGAGCTTGAACTGAAGAAACTGAACTTGAACAATATAACTACTCAACGTCAAGAATGTGCACTCAAGATCCCACAGAGGGCGAGGTGCTAACATATGACGGAGTCAAGAAATTGAAACTATGAATTATTAGGCGGATAACCAGCCATGAGAACAATTCCACGCTACCACCAAACAGTGGGGGGAAAAGATTACAAATTAAAGCAATTCATCCGCTGCGGCGGGCATCCACAGAACTGTGGGGATTCACCACTTAAGTGGGTACAAGATTTACAAACAATTTAACCACACTGGCGGTAAACCATCCAGGGGACTTTAATGAGAAACAAATCAAATAGTTGCAGCAATACAAATGGTTAGATTAGTACTACTAATCAGAACCTTACAATTTCAACAAGACTGCAATTAAATGAGTTACAATGATAGAGAAGTGAAATATAGATATAAGAATGAATTATAACAATGTTCTTTGCTTTCCAATGACTGAAATGGAGATTAAACTGGAAACTGATAAATCTGATGCAAATTCCTGAGTTCTGGAAATTTACAACAGCAAACTGGAAAACAGAAAAACACTCATAACTCACTTATTTCTTCTCCGAATGGCGTGAAACGAATTGCAAAAGCACCTTACAAGTCTGGCGCCCAAGATAGAATCCAGAAACAGCAAACAAAGTCTCTACTTTATTTGGCACGAATCCCAAGACAGCATTAAATGGTACGGCCCTTGAGGAAAATCGACTTTGCAATATAAAATTGAATACTTGGAATTTAATTCTCAAATTTTGTGAAAGATGGCGCCTTCAGTAGACTAATGCATGGCCAAAGTACCCAGAACAGAATAAAATTCGCTTTGGAAGTTATGAACAAAACTCCGCTTCAGCTGTGTAAAAACCAGGAACTTCAAAACTGTAGAATTCACCAAAAATTCTCAACCTTTAATGCTCAATCTGCTAGTCTGTTGTGAGAAGCAGCAATATTCCAATTAGGTGTTATATTTCAAACACGAAATTGGGAAGGGGCTAGGAGGTAGCATCCTCGAAGCAATAGCAAAATGTCCATAGTCATTTTGACAGCATAACAATAAGGTAATTGATGGATAACAAATGCTGGAGTCATCTCTTCATTTTATAAGAATTGAGAAACTCTTCAACTTCCTCAATGGTACGCCAAAAGACAACTATTTGAATTCTCCTTATTTTCAAATTTCATAAAAATATATTCCTCATAAAGTGGCGTCCACTTTCCTCCAAGCATAAATTCAAAAATATAAAATATTAATATCACCTTATGACAAGGCGTACCCTTCAAGTCCCCTTTTTAAAACAACTTGCAAGTTGTATCCTTAGGCCAAGGGGTGGTCAATTGAAAAATATAACACTTATGCCAATACTTAGTAAATTTCAACAATTAAGGCTTGAGAGGAAGATATTGAAACAACCAATAACATGCTCAACTGAAGTGATGACTGAAGACAACCAACTGCATACTGCCACAACTATCATTTACTAAAAATAGTAAATAAAATGAAATGCTACAAAAGCCAAGCCCATGAAACCCTAATTTCCACCTCATTCCAGTCTACGGGTTCCGGAATAGACTGAAGAATGCCAATGCTGATCACTGATGAGAAGGGGACATTACAGTCCGCCCTCCTCGAAATTGCTTGTCCCCAAGCAACTGCAAAGATGGATGCAACAAAATCTGTTCACCTTCCCACGTAGCATCTTCAATAGGCAAATTCCTCCATCTAACCAAATATTCTTTGATTGTCCTTCTTCTCAAAGAACGTTCTCTAGTGTCAAGGATCTCTTCTGGAATCAACACTAAATGACCTTCCTCATCCAATGGAGGTAATTCTGATGTAGCCACCACATTGTGTCCAATTGCCTTCTTGAGGCGAGACACATGAAAAACATTATGTATTTTGCTTTCAGCTGGAAGTTCCAACTCATAAGCAACTTCACCAATCCTTTTGGTGATTTTGAAAGGACCATAAAAGCGTGGCTTCAACTTTTCTGCACCACTCTTCTTGAGAGAAGATTGTCTATATGGCTGAAGCCTCAAATAGACCATGTCCCCAACTTCAAAAGACCTTTCCACACGCTGCTGATCAGCGTATAACTTCTGCTGATTTTGAGCTTGTTGCAGATTTTCCTTAAGAGTTTTCAAGATGTCTTGGCTTTGTTGTAACATATCCAATGCTTGTGGGGCTCTACTATCACCAAACACTAGATCAACAAAGTTAGTAGCCTCATAACCATAAAGAGCCTTAAAAGGAGACATCTTAATTGACATGTGATAAGAAGAGTTGTAACAATACTCTCCTAAATGAAGCCATTTAATCCAAGCTCGCTGCTGTCCTGAAACATAGTTCCTTAGGTAGCCCTCTAACCACTTGTTAACAATTTCTGATTGCCCATCTGTTTGTGGGTGATAACTTGTGCTTGGAGTAAGCACTGTCCCACTCAATCTGAAGATCTCCTGCCAAAAAACACTTAGGAACTTGCTGTCCCTATCACTGACAATTGTTTTAGGCAACCCATGCAAACGGAACACCTCTCTAAAAAACAACTCAGCCACTTGAGCTGCTGTAAATGAAGTGGTAACAGCAAAGAAATGAGCAAATTTCGTTAGTCTATCAACCACAACAAATATACAGTCACGTCCTTGCACCTTGGGCAACCCCGTGATAAAGTCCATGGCAATACTTTCCCACTTCTGATTTGGAATAGGCAAGGGCTGAAGTAAACTAGCAGGAAAAGAGTGTTCATTTTTATTCCTTTGACAAATAGGACACTCTCTAATGTAATTCAAGACTTCATCTTTCAAACCTTTCCAAGTGAATCGTTCACGAATCTGCTTGTAAGTCTTGAAAATCCCTTGATGACCAGCAAGGGGAACATCATGAAAAGATTGTAGAATCTTTTTCTTAAGCTTAGATTCTTGTACTAAAAAGATTCTATCTTTATAATAAATTAATCCATCAACCAACTTAAACCTTTCATCAACCAATTGACCTTCTAACAAGCTGGTTGCAAACTGATTCTTAACATAATCAGCAGTAATTAATTCTTTCCAATCTGCTGATAACTCACAAATTGACTGCAAATGAGGCCTTCTAGAAAGTGCATCAGCAACTATATTATTTTTTCCTTTGACGTATTCAATGTCAAAGTCATATGCTTGGAGTTTACTTACCCATTTTTGCTGCCTTTCATTCAATTCCTTTTGGCGCATAAAATGTTTAAGACTGTTGTGATCAGTCTTAACAACAAATTTACTTCCCACCAAGTATTGACGGAATTTAGACAAAGCATGCATGATGGCAAGCATCTCTTTGTCATAAATAGAGTAAGTTTTTTCTGCCCCTCTCAACTTTCTACTCTCGAAGACAATAGGATGTTTGTCTTGCATTAGGACAGCTCCAACTCCTTCTCCTGAAGCATCACATTGTAATTCAAAAGGTTTTGAGAAATCCGGAAGTGCCAATACTGGACACGAACTCATGATTTGTTTAAACTTATCAAAAACCTCTTGTGCTTGCTTAGTCCAAAGAAAAGCTCCTTTCTTTGTAAGATCTGTCAAAGGTGCAGCTTGATGAGAATAACCTTTTACAAATCTTCTATAGAATCCACATAACCCTAAAAAACCTCTCAAATGAGAAATAGTCTTAGGAGTTGGCCAATCAAGAATGGCCCTTATCTTTTCTGGATCCACTTTCACACCCTTTGAGCTGATAATGTGGCCAAGGTATAAAAGTTCTTCCATCCCAAACTCACACTTTGACTCTTTGGCGAATAGACATTCCGCCTCTAAAATGGTAAGCACTTCTTCCAAATGCTTAAGGTGCTCTTCCCATGACTTACTGAATATGAGAATATCGTCGAAGAAGATGAGCACAAACTTCCTCAACTGCTGTCTAAAAATCTTGTTCATACAAGATTGGAATGTGGCTGGAGCATTTGTCAAACCAAAAGGCATGACAAGAAATTCAAAATGCCCAAAGTGGCATCTAAATGCTGTCTTTTCTATATCCTCCTCCCTCATTCTGATTTGGTGATAGCCCGAACGAAGATCAATCTTTGAGAAGAACATTGCCCCATGGAGCTCATCAATAAGCTCATCAATCCTAGGGATAGGATATCTATTCTTGATGGTTTTCTGATTTAATGCGCGATAGTCAACACACATACGCATTGTACCATCTTTCTTTTTGACCAGCACTACTGCTGAAGCAAATGGACTCTTGCTTGGTCTAATAAAACCACTTTCCAACAGCTCCTTGATGGCTTTTTCAATTTCATCTTTCTGCCTCTTTGGATAGCGGTAAGGTGTAGTAATAACTGGTTTTGCTCCCTCTTCTAACTCAATCACATGCTCAGAACCTCTTTCAGGAGGTCTTCCAGGAGGTAAGCTTCCAAAGACTTTGCTTTTCTTTGAAAGTAAGGCTTGAATATCAGGATGATATTGCCTTTTTTCCTCAACCGGATCAGCTGGTAAAACCATACATTCAGCAGCCCATTCAACCTGATCATGGCGGATCAGCCTTTCCATCCTTTTCAAAGAAACAATTCGAGGGCCTCCATTTGACATCCCTCTTAAAACAACCTTCCTTCCATTTGACTGAAATTTCAGCTCCATGGTTTGCAAATTCAAAGTGATCTCACCAAGAGATCGCAGCCATTGTATACCCAACACAACATCAGTGTCTCCTATACCCACCACATAAAAATCATCCTTAATTTCATGATTCCCTAATTGCAAAGATAGGTTAGGAATTCTCCTTGTGCAAGATATAGTGAAACCATCAGCAACCATTACTTTGAAACCATCAAAATCTTCAGTCTTCAAACCCTTTCTAGCAACTAGCCCTTCATCAATAAAATTGTGAGTTGCTCTGGTATCAATTAGAGCAACTATCCTTTGTGAATTTACAACTCCATGAACCCTAAAAGATTCATTCTTTTGAAAACTAGATAGTTGTGCAAAAGCACTACCATCTCCAACTTCTTCGGACTTGTCTTCTTGAATTTCTTCACCTTCACTACTTGCTGATTCGTATTGCTGATCAGACGAATCAGATTCTGATCCATAATCAGAATAGCCCTCCATTTGAACTACTTTGCCTCTTCCATAGCATCGGTGGCCTTTCACCCAAGGCTCACGACAAGTGAAGCAAACTCCATCCTTTCTAAGCTGTTCTTTGAGCTCTTCGGACAGCCTTGGTGGAAACTTCTTGGGCAGATTTGAAGAAAACTTTTTATCCTTCTTATGGCTGAATGGTTTTGAGTGAAATTTAGGCCTTGGGGCTGCCAACTCCATGCTCCTAGCTTTCTTGATAGCTTCATCTAGTGTTGGAGGATCAAATGCTTTGACCCAACCCTTCAAAGGCTCCATTAAACCTTCAGCAAAAAGTACTACAAATCTTCTTTCAGTAATGTTTGGCACCATTACTGACAACCTCTGAAAATCAGCCACATAACTTTCTAAAGATCCTTGCTGTTTCAACTGTGCCAATTCTCTAAATTTCAATTCCGGATCTTTGGTGTCAAATCTCTCAATCAGCTTATTGGTAAACTCTCCATATGTGCGAATAAGGTTATGGCCAAGAGTGACCAAACCGTGAGTCCACCATTCATGAGCTATGCCATCTAAATGCAAGGTAGCAAATTTGATAGCATCTTCTTCCGGCATAGGTCTAAGAGAAAGGTAGTTGTCTAACTTTTGCACCCATGACCTGGCTGTACACTTGTTACTACCATCAAAATGTTCCATAGTGATCTTTCCCAATGCTTGGTAAAAATCATTTCTAGGGCCTGCAGGAGGACGTTGATCATTCCTACCACCATTTCTCCGACTCCTTTGATTCATGAATTGATCAAAGGTCCATGCTCCTCTCAAGTCAAGAGGTAAGGAAACATACTCCATATAAGCTTGACGAGCATCATCAGCAAAGTTTGGAGTAGCCTCAACTGGTTGTTGCTCTTCCCTTGGTGTGAAAACGGGAAAGAGGGGTCTAGAAGATGACCCACTATGAATTGTAGTATGCTGACCTACAATTCTGTCTCTAGTATTCACCTCAGGACTGCCACTATTATTATTTCCATTTACTCCACTACTTTCTCCAGCTGAGTTATTTTGGGGCTGAATAATACTTTGAGCTGCTTGCTGATCCAACTTGGATAATAAACGGGACATCATATCTATCATCCCGTCAAACTTCTTCTCCACTCTATCCCTCTCATCATTATCTCTTCTAACTGAATCTGACATTATTACAGTTGTGTGATCAACCACTTCCACTGAATTATCTGAACCTTCCACTGTTTTACCAAGGTCTCTTAGAGCTTCTGAGAAGGTATCTGCCTCTGGAACGGGCGGAAACTGATGCTGATTTCTGGCCTGACTTCTGGTGTATGGCCTAGTGTCTTTTTCACTCATCAGTTAACTACTGCAATCTGCCACAGGATGGCAGGGTCTTCTGCTCTGATACCACTGAAATATGCTAACCAATTTTTTTGAAGGAAATTCACAAAATAACCAGCAATAGAGGATATGATTAGCGTTAGCCTCAAATTAAAATCTGAACTTGAATGGAAGATATTGAGCTTGAACTGAAGAAACTGAACTTGAACAATATAACTACTCAACGTCAAGAATGTGCACTCAAGATCCCACAGAGGGCGAGGTGCTAACATATGACGGAGTCAAGAAATTGAAACTATGAATTATTAGGCGGATAACCAGCCATGAGAACAATTCCACGCTACCACCAAACAGTGGGGGGAAAAGATTACAAATTAAAGCAATTCATCCGCTGCGGCGGGCATCCACAGAACTGTGGGGATTCACCACTTAAGTGGGTACAAGATTTACAAACAATTTAACCACACTGGCGGTAAACCATCCAGGGGACTTTAATGAGAAACAAATCAAATAGTTGCAGCAATAAAAATGGTTAGATTAGTACTACTAATCAGAACCTTACAATTTCAACATGACTGCAATTAAATGAGTTACAATGATAGAGAAGTGAAATATAGATATAAGAATGAATTATAACAATGTTCTTTGCTTTCCAATGACTGAAATGGAGATTAAACTGGAAACTGATAAATCTGATGCAAATTCCTGAGTTCTGGAAATTTAGAACAGCAAACTGGAAAACAGAAAAACACTCATAACTCACTTATTTCTTCTCCGAATGGCGTGAAACGAATTGCAAAAGCACCTTACAAGTCTGGCGCCCAAGATAGAATCCAGAAACAGCAAACAAAGTCTCTACTTTATTTGGCACGAATCCCAAGACAGCATTAAATGGTACGGCCCTTGAGGAAAATCGACTTTGCAATATAAAATTGAATACTTGGAATTTAATTCTCAAATTTTGTGAAAGATGGCGCCTTCAGTAGACTAATGCATGGCCAAAGTACCCAGAACAGAATAAAATTCGCTTTGGAAGTTATGAACAAAACTCAGCTTCAGCTGTGTAAAAACCAGGAACTTCAAAACTGTAGAATTCACCAAAAATTCTCAACCTTTAATGCTCAATCTGCTAGTCTGTTGTGAGAAGCAGCAATATTCCAATTAGGTGTTATATTTCAAACACGAAATTGGGAAGGGGCTAGGAGGTAGCATCCTCGAAGCAATAGCAAAATGTCCATAGTCATTTTGACAGCATAACAATAAGGTAATTGATGGATACAAATGCTGGAGTCATGTCTTCATTTTATAAGAATTGAGAAACTCTTCAACTTCCTCAATGGTACGCCAAAAGACAACTATTTGAATTCTCCTTATTTTCAAATTTCATAAAAATATATTCCTCATAAAGTGGCGTCCACTTTCCTCCAAGCATAAATTCAAAAATATAAAATATTAATATCACCTTATGACAAGGCGTACCCTTCAAGTCCCCTTTTTAAAACAACTTGCAAGTTGTATCCTTAGGCCAAGGGGTGGTCAATTGAAAAATATAACACTTATGCCAATACTTAGTAAATTTCAACAATTAAGGCTTGAGAGGAAGATATTGAAACAACCAATAACATGCTCAACTGAAGTGATGACTGAAGACAACCAACTGCATACTGCCACAACTATCATTTACTAAAAATAGTAAATAAAATGAAATGCTACAAAAGCCAAGCCCATGAAACCCTAATTTCCACCTCATTCCAGTCTACGGGTTCCGGAATAGACTGAAGAATGCCAATGCTGATCACTGATGAGAAGGGGACATTACATGTTGTTTGGCATTTTGTCAAACACTTGGCATGTAACTCCATTCAACATATAAATGATCCTATGTAATGTGCCAACCAATTTTATCTTTGAATTTACACAACACAAACCAACACTACGCCAATTGATTAGCGTTAGCTCCCAAATGATAATCAAATCAAAAGCACTCAACGCCAAGAATGTTCACCAAGATCCTTTAGAAGGCGAGGTGATAGCATATGGCGGAGAAAATTGAACTACTGAAAATGAAATTACAACTGAATGCAAGAAGGCGGTGATCCAGCCATAGGAGATTCCACGCTACCACTTAAATAGTGGGGGGAAAACATTACAATTCAAAACAATTCATCCGCTTAGCAGGCATCCACTCATTAGTGGGGATTCGCACTTGAATAGTGGGTGAGAGATGTACATACAACATTTATTTCCTCCACATTGGCGGTAAACCATCCAGGGTTTAAAGTGTTTGCATTAGAAATCACAAGTAAATGTAGTAATAACGATGGTTGGATTAGTAGTACTAATTCACAACTTTACAATTAAAGAAATCTGCAATTTACAAGTGTTACAATGATAGAATCAATGCAAATATGTGAAGGATGAATCTTTCAAGTATTAAACCTCTCAAATACTGAAATTGAAGCCAAAAGCTGAACTTTAAGCAATCTGATTACAAAATCAGCAAACTGAAAATGAACAACCAGCAAACTGGAAACCAAATAAATGCTCACAACTTCATCAATATACCTCCGAATTGAATGAAACAAATTGCAACAGCTCTCAAGAAGGTTGGCGCCCCAATTGCAATGAAAAACCAGCATCGAAATTCAACCATTAATTTGACACAAATTCTAATATGCTTCTGAAAGGTATGGTCTGCTTGCAAAGGCAATTTTGCTTGATAAATTCACACTCTTCAAAATAAAATCTGATCTTCTCTAGGATTGGTCGCCATGAGCCTAGAAATGAAGAGAGCCAACACCCATAATCAAAATAAAATCATACCAAAAGCTGTAAATGAAAACTTGATTTAGCTTGTTATAAACCAGCAAACACAAAACTGGTAAAAGTCACCAATTTCTTCACTTTGATGTTCAATATGCACTTCTAAATGAAACACATTCCCAGTAGACCATCTAGGGAACCATAGTTTCAGGCCCGAAGAATGGAGTAAATTTGCTAAGCTTTCCCTTAGCCGGATTTTGGATTTCAAACCAGCAGCATAACTTTACAATATTTTCCAAAGATAACAATGAAGGCTCAAAGCATCAATAAATAAGCTTCAGTTGGGCAAATGAAGCAACTTGTAACTCCAACAAGAAACTGTTCAAATTCCCCAAGGGACGCCAACTCTCACATATTCACTTTATTTTTGAATTAATAAAATATTTATCATCTTCCTTTAGGTGTCCAATTTCAAGTTGCAACAATAAAACATTTATCAAAATATTAAATGCTCAAATAGACCCCTTAATGTCCCCTCTTTAAAAACAACTTGAAGTTATCAATCCTAGGCATGGGGTACAACTTAAAAACATGAAATTAACTAAGTATAAAACTCAGTCCAAGGAGATAATCAAAACCAACGCCAATACAAAAACTGATGGATTGCCAAAAATAACATGATGACTTGAGCTAAATTGTTGATGATGCCACTGCCAAAATTAGACTTACTAAAAATAGCCAATGCCAAAAATAGTAAGCTCACCTAAAAACCAACAAAAAGCTGAATTGAGCTGGAAGCAAGACTTATTGAAAGTGGAAACCCTAAATTTGCACATCTGAGTAGCCTACGGATTCCCGGAAATAGGCTAAATCCAAATGAAGAGCGTATGGCCAAAATGGGGACATTACAGTTCGCCCTTCCCAAAATTGCTTGTCCTTAAGCAATGCCACAACACTCCAAACTGATCCCACGAAACTTATAGGATCCTAGGGTCCCATGTCCATCTCTGAAAAACCCCACCATGCTGATGCTGCTCTACTTTGATCATACAAATGAATTCATTGCACCAGAATTGCATAAACCATTCATGCAACCTTAAAGAGATAACATGCTTGAAATTCCAACTGAAAAACATGGAAGGAATGGAATTAAAATCTAGTAGCATTTCATGCCCAATAAACTCTGAGGAATTAATATCTGCAATGTCAATGACAATCACCTATCTGCAAACCAAAAAGGATAATCTAATCAACTCAAAAATATTCTCATCAACATAACTCCTCAAAGCAACAACCCGAGTCACAACAACAAGTGTGTCTCCATCATAGCTAATTGCAAAGGGAAAAACAACTCTTTGCAAAGTCATACCAGCCGCATCTTCAAAGCTCCTCAAGGATGTATAATGCCTCCTTTGAGTAATTTTGACATATTCAAGAAAATATTTGAAAACTTCCACCAATCTCTCTCCCAAAGTCTCAAAAAGTTGAACCAAATCAAGCAAAGTTTTGCTGCCCCAAACACTAGTGCAAGAGATTGAACAAAGATGATCACTGGAAAAGAATTTGAACATCATCCAAAATTGATCCGAATCACAATGAAACATCATTTCCCATTTTAGAGGCCATAAACCCTCACTGAAAAGAGATTGTGAAGAGAAAAAATGAGTGTACCAGCTGCCCATGAAGTCTGAAATAAACCAATTAAAGTCTGATTTTAGGAAAATCAGCATACAAGGAGTTGAACAGCTGCTGCAACTTTGGAAATCAGTGTTCATAGTATGACAATTGTTCATGCCCAAGGCTGGAAACATTCCCTCAAGAAATTTCAACCTATCATTAAACCATCTTTTGTTCGAAGCATCTCTCCAATCCACCAATAGATGAACCAAATGAACCATCAAATGATTGGTAAAAATGGGGGCAGCAACAAAGACTATGAAAATTGAATCCTTATCTCTCCAAAGATTCCTCTTTCTACTTGTAACAATCTCCATCAAGCCATGTTGAGGATTCCAAACATGGATTCCCAACCAATAACAAACTCCAACACATTTGGAAGAATTCCCAGCATAACTCCAAGAGCTATAGTGAAAGTCTCGTGTACACAAATCGATGTAATCAGCTGCAACCATCAATGCAAAGTTTGAACATTTTGTGACCAACATTTTAGAATAATTACTAATCATCAATGCACAATCTAGAAACTAAAGTTCCAAGTCTGAAAATTCTCCCACAATTTGATGCATCTCTCCAAGACCTGACCTCATCAACTGTAATGACCCCTTCCTAGACGAATGCACTTAAACCTGAATCTTGTGTTCAAAGTGTTTCTCAAAGAGACATTAGAGGTGTTATGGATAAACTTCAGTGTTAATATCTAATAAAATCAAAGGGGACATAAATAACTTATTCTTGTCAAAGGATTATTTATCACCTTCTTTCACTCACTATGAATGATACATTAGGATGGATATTAAACACCCTTCAAGACCACACAGATGGAGTTTATCAATTCGTTAAAACTCACAATATCCCAATATATACAAATAGACTCGTAAATCATAATATTCTCAAATGTATTTACAAGCATCAACTGAGATAATATTCCTAAGTCTGCTATTCTTATCTTTTGCACAATACTATCATAATCCTTACTATAATAGTACTCATACCTGATAAGTGAAGCATCCATAGATTTATATGAGTATTATATATACCTTTATGCTTGCCCATAACAATTGTGTTTTCTTGGGGTAGGGTCATTTCCGAAAGGTGGTGCCATTCGATTGTTTGATGTTCTTGTTTTTCTTCAATATTGAATCATTAACTGCACCTTGTTTCCTTTAAGTGTCAACTTGATAAACTTTTGATCACTACATATTACATTTCTCCTAATCGTTGACCTCTATTTAGTTTCAAGGTTTGCTTAGGCACTCATCTTACCTCAGCATGGCCCTTGCTCCCTTAACTCTCATATCTCCTTACACATTCAAATTATAATAGTCGCTATCTTATAAGCATTATATCTATCGCTGTCTTCACACATACGATAGCTGGCTTCCCAATTGTTATTCGCTTTGAATTAACTATTGTCGCTACCAGTCTCCCGTGGTGATGACTTTGTATTCTCTTCTATTCTATTTGCATATCAATGTCCATATCTTTCTTCCATTTGATGTCGGCTTTCCTTAGCCATTGTTCCCTTCCCTAAATGATCTGATGTATCAGGTGTCCTTGATAATAGTAAGCACTTCAAAAATACATTCGTGGTAGCTTTAGAAGTCGCGATATCAGATGGTAACTATGACACTCAGATGCATTGATACAAAACCAACAATGGAGTATCTAGGCCCAACAACGTATCAAATATCTCTCAATATATAGTGGTTGCCTTTGTGCATATCCTTTGTCCATATTAATATTATCTCTAGCGTCCTTTATTTCAATCCCTTTGATGGATCTTTTTGAGTCCGACGATGTTCATCAACTATATAACCCTATTATTTATTGGGTACGCAAGTATTCACCTGCCAGAATATTTCTCTTATTATTATTTGTGATTTCTCCACCTGCAATGTGAAATATTCCCCCTTAATTTTTTTTCCCAAAATTCAATACACAAACGAGCAACAAATCACTGATTAGCGTTAGCTCCAAAAGAAAATCAGCATGGAAGTAACTCTAACCAAGAATGTTCACCAAGATCCCAATGTGGGCGAGGTGATAGCATATGGTCAGAGGATCATTAGGAGTAAACTAAACTGAAATTACAATTCATCTGCTGATGCAGGCATCCACAAGCAGTGGGGATACTCCACTTATTCAGTGGGTGAGATTATTACATTATTAAAGGCGGCAAGCCAGCCATTTAAATCCTCACTTCCACTTATTAACGTGGGGGGAATACATTCCACACAACCACTTATTTAGTGGGGGGAAACTTACAATTAAAGAAAGATGATTATTTAAACTCAACCACTCAATCGTGGGAGTATGAAATTTAAACTAATTGCAGCAAATAAAATAAATAGCCGCTAGTACTACTAATCAGCTTTACAATGAATTAAACAGCTGCAAATAAGAAAGATATGCTTCCAAATCAATCAATGGTTAGAGTAACACTTCCTCTAACTCTTACAATACAATAATGATATAGAAATGAAGCTCAAACCAGCATTATACCAAAAACTAACAAGTCTGATCAGAAATAGAGAATACAGAAAATCAGACCAGCAAACTGTACATCAATGAAATGCACATAACTTTATCAATTTATTCTAATGAGCTGAAACGAAGTGCAATGGCTCTCAAGAAGGATGGCGCCCAACTTGCAAAGATTAAACAGTATCAAACTCCCTTCAATTATTTGGCACAAACTTCAATGCTCTCTTGAATGGTACAGCCTGGCTAGGAGGGGCAATTTTGCATTATAAAATTAAATACTTTGAATTAAATTCTGCTCTTCTATGGGAAGGGCCGCCCATGTACTAGGATTCAATTTCTTCAATACCCAAAAGCACATAAAAATCATACAAAAAGCTGTTAATGAAAACCTCCTTCAGCCATGATATGATCAATGAAAAATGTAAACAAATCTAATGGCAAGAAAAGAGATTAAGGGTTCTAAAAGTATTTTCAGTCTCAGAAAACTACCAAAACTCAGACACAGATTTTCGACTTCAGAAATACACAGAATTTCAACTTCCAGATTTAAAGATAATTAATGTGCTGAATGCAGAACATTATTCAATTTCTATGTCTGCATATCATTGAAGGATTCGCTATAAGTATGTTAGGAAACACGTCCTCTAAGAGTCACGTCTCATGAGAGGATGTGTCTCCACGAGTGGAGACACGTCCACTCATGGGACGTGTTCTTTAGAGTGCGGGCTAACATACAGTTAACAATGCGTTAGAATAACACATATACACTAACAGCGAATAACAATCTACATTTCGATTTAGAATATCAAATATGATTCGCAATTTTTATACTCATAAATTTGAATGTTATGTTTTTCAGAAATAACGATAAATGCAATCAGGTATGAAATACGATGGTGCTTGCAGCAATCGATTTCCAGATCTGACCGACGCTATCTTTCAATAACACTCCCTCTTAGCTAGGGAAGATGTATCAAATTGAATAACTAGAGATATCACCTAAACACGTGATATCTAAGACATAATATGATTTCTCAATATTGTCAAGTCACATGACATTCTTCATATCATATCTTATTATGGTATGTGCACTGACATCAAGTCACATGATGTCTACCATAATTCATGGCATATCCATGGATATAAATATCCACCATGATTATCTCTTAAGGATCATAATGATCTACAAATGATATCAAGTCCCATGATATCAATAAGAGACACTATCATGACATGTCCAAAATATCAAGTCACATGATATCTATCATGATAGTTTGATCATTGTAGAGTCGTCACTTTACAATGTCAATTACAAGTGTACATTATTAGAAAGATCGTCACCTTTCAATAATGCATACAGGAAAAGTAGGCCCATAAAGTCATGGAGTCACACACATGAAAAAAGAGTTTACACATTAAACATCTTTATATATATTAGTACAATTTATAAACAATTTGTATTTCAAACATAAATAACAAATTACATTTCAACCATACCAAGTTTCTTCCTGAAGTGCTCCACCTTGATTCGGGAGAGAGGCTTGGTGAGAATGTCTGCAGTTTGATCATTTGTATTGATATACTCTAACTGAATTACTTTCTTTTCCACCATATCTCTTACATAATGATAGGGGATCTCAATGTGCTTCGATCTATCATGAAAGACAGGATTTACAGAGTTTGATGCAACTCTGATTATCACAATGAATAATTGTAGAATTCAAGGGTTCACCAAAGAGTCCCACAAGCAATTTACGAAGCCAAACTGCTTCTCTTGCACCCAGGAGGCTGCAATGTATTCAGCTTCTGTTGACTCTGTGCAACTGAAGATTGTTTTCTGCAAATCCAGGAGATCATAGCCGATCCTAAACTAAAGCAACATCCTGATGTGCTTTTTCGATCGGTTATACTTCCACCCAATTTGAATCAGAGTACCCATGTAGATCTAGTTGATCATTTTTGTAAAGAAGACCATATCCAATAGTGCCTTGAAGGTATCTCAAAATGTGTTTCACAGCCATTAAGTGAATTTCCTTTGGCTCCACATGAAGGGCTGAGAACATTCACGATAGCAAATATCAGGTCTGTGTTAACCAGATACATCAAGGATCCAATCATTGTCTGTAAAGGGTTGGATCTGCACACTTGGATTCTGCTGCTGCTTCTTTCAATTTGTGAAGGTTGGTTTCCATAGGTGTAGACATCGGTCTACAGTTCAACATTCCAAATCTTTTTAGAATATCAATAGTATACTTTCCTTGATTTAGTATAATGCCCTCTGATTTCTGCCATACTTCTAGACCTAGGAAGTAGTGTAGAATGCCCAAGTCTTTCATGTCAAATTCAGAAATTAGATCTTGCTTCCCTTGAGCAATGAGGTGATCTTCTCCTGTTATCAGTAGGTCATCAACATATAAAATAATTATTAGCATATCACCTTTGATTACCTTGAAGTAGAGATTGGAGTCGGCCTCATTCTTGGAAAATCCTAATCCCAAGAGATAGCTGTCAATTCTTTCATACCAGACCCTGGGAGCCTGTTTAAGTCCATAAAGAGCTTTCTTCAGTCTGCATACATGTGAGTCAGTTTATGTATCACAAAACCTTCAGGCTGTTCCAGATAGATTTCCTCTTCAATGGTTCCATTTAGGAAGGCAGTCTTCACATCCATTTGATGGATCTTCCACTTTAGCGCTGAATGGCTAACACTGCTCTCACTGATGTGTAACGGGCAACAGGTGCAAATGTTTCTTCGTAATCAATGCCTTCCTTTTGAGAAAAACCTCTTGCCACAAAACGTGCTTTATGTTTTTCTATACTGCCATCAACAAGCATGCTTGATTTTGAAGAGCCATTTGGAAGAGACAACAGATTTCCCTTTTGGTCTAGGCACAACATCCCATACATCATTCTTTAGAATGGACTGATATTCCTCCGTCATTGCATCTTTCCATGCTTGATGTCTGAAGGCTTCTGAAACACTGACAGGTTCGGAGTTTATGATATCGTTCATGAGGGCAACATAGCTAGAGAAACGTTTGGGTCTTTTACTCTCCCTGAACGTTCCTTTGGGTGCTGCATGATTCTCTGCTTCTTTGATCATCTTCTTGGCCCAAAGTGGTCTCTTTCTGCCATTGATATCTGTATTCTCATTTGAAGTGGAAGGAAGTTCAGGTGTCATTTCCTCAAGATGCTCCCTCTGAATCTCAGGAGCAGGTTCCATTTCAGATACTCTAGGGGAAAAGGATTCAGACTCACTAGAACTTCTTGCCCTCTTGACTGCAATGTCTTCTTCAAAGATGACATCTCTGCTCAGTTCAATTTGATCTTGACCGGGTATGAATATCCTGAAGGCTTTGGAGGTTTCACTATATCCCATAAATATCCCTTGCTTTCCGGAAGGTTCAAGTTTGAATCTCTTCTCCTTGGGCACATGAATATAGACGGGACAACCAAAAATCCTAAAGTGACTAATGTCTGGTTTTATGCCAGTGAAGGCTTCTTCAGGAGTTTTGTTGTCAAGATGAGAATGAGGACATCTATTTTGGATGTAGACAGCAGTCCTAGAGGCTTCAGCCCAGAAAGAGGTTTCAATGTTTTGATCAAGCAACATTGCTTTGGCAGCTTCTACAATGGTTCTATTTTTCCTTTCAGCAACCCCATTTTGTTGAGGGTTGTAAGCCACTGTGAACTCCCTCTTAATTCCAACACTCATGCAGAATTCCTTAAAAACTTCAGATGTGTATTCTTTCCCATTGTCTGTCCTTAAGGTTTTTATTTTCTTCCCGGAGAAGTTTTCTGTAAGTGCTTTGAACTCTTTGAACCTTTTGAGGATTTCTAATGACTCTTTACACTTGAGGAAATAGATCCAGGTTTTCCTAGAGAAGTCATCTATGAATATGACATAGTAAAGAAATCCTGCTTTAGAAGGTACAGACATAGGTCCACATAAGTCGGAATGAACCTAGATCTAACACATTAAGAGTTTTGCTCAAACTAGTGGGAAAGGATCCCTTTGAATTCTTTCCTAAGGCACAACCTTTACAATTTCCTTCATGAGATGATTTTAACTTAGGTAACCCTGTAACAAGTTTTTCCATAGAAGATAGGGCACGGAAATGAAGGTGTCCTAATCTTCTATGCCAGATTTCATTTGAATCAAAGGTGTTAAGGGTAAGGGCTTGATTGACTTCAGTGCAAAGTTTGTAAAGGTACCCTTGTCTTACACCTATGGTTTGGGCTTTCTTGATTGTTGAGTTTTTAGGCCATGCTAGAACTTTCCCATCCATGAAGGTAACTCTATAACCATTGTCTTCAAGTGCGGAGATGGATATGAGATTCCTCTTTATACCAGGTACAAATAAGACTCCAGTGAGTTGAAGGGAGAGACCAGATTTCAATGTGATGGAACAAGTTCCAACCCCTTTTACTTGATGTGTAGAGTCATCCCCAATTGTTACATCTTCATCAGACTTTTCAGACATAGTGTCTAGATGTTCTCTAAACCCTGTGATGTGCCTCGAAGAACCACTATCAATTACCCAGTTGTTGAAATTGTTAGATACTTGACTAGATAATGCTGAATAGAACACAAAGTTCTCAGATTCATGGTCTGAATTTGACTTTCCTACTTTGGCAAAGGATGCTTGTTGCTTTGTTCTGTCAGGGCATTTCATTGCATAGTGGCCATATTGATCACACCTAAAGCATTGCACTTGAGAAATGTCTTTCTTCTTAGAGGATCCCTTTCCATTGGGATTTCTCTTTCTTTTAAAAGATCCTTTCTTGTAGGAGTTTTTCTTATTCCTTTTATTAGACGATGTGTTGAGTGCATGAATGTCTTCATCTATGTTTTTCTGTTTGTTTTCTTTTGAGGAGAGTCTTGTTTCTTCTTGAAGGCAGTCAGTCTTAGCCTGTCAAACTTAGGGAGTTTGGATCTTGCACTTATTCCTTGAACAAAAGACTCCCATGAGTTTGGTAGGCCTCCTAGTGCAATTAGAGTTAATTCTTTGCTATCAATCTGATATCCAATTGTGGATAGTTGATCTCTCAGTTCAATAATCCTCATGAATACGCATTAATGGACTCTCCTTTGTTTATTTGAGCATTGTTGATTTGCCTTTTTAAAGAAGAGTCCTGCAGGTGTTGTTAATCTCATAAGTTTTCTCAAGAGATTTGAACATGTGGTATGCAGTTTCATGTTTTGCTAGGATGGGCACTATGTGATCCCTAACTGCATCTACTAGGATTTTCATGGCCTTTTCATTGTTTTCTGTCCATTGAGTTTTCTCAGATTCAGACTTTGGTTCCTCCAAGTTTTCTTTCACAAGTGAATCTAATTTATTTTCTCTAAGGATCATCATGATTCTAAATTTCCATGATGTGAAATTGTCTGCTCCAGCAAGGCGATCTTCAAATCTGATCACACTTGACATTATGAAGAATGTGAGCAAATTCGATTTTTTGGAAAATGCGAATTTTCTAGAGCAAACTGATATTAGATCTGTTTGGGATTTGCACAACGTGGCTCTGATACCATGAAAATGTAAACAAATCTAATGGCAAGAAAAGAGATTAAGGGTTCTAAAAGTATTTTCAGTCTCAGAAAACTACCAAAACTCAGACACAGATTTTCGACTTCAGAAATACACAGAATTTCAACTTCCAGATTTAAAGATAATTAATGTGCTGAATGCAGAACATTATTCAATTTCTATATCTGCATATCATTGAAGGATTCGCTATAAGTATGTTAGGAAACACGTCCTCTAAGAGTCACGTCTCATGAGAGGATGTGTCTCCATGAGTGGAGACACATCCACTCATGGGACGCGTTCTTTAGAGTGCGGGCTAACATATAGTTAACACTGCGTTAGAATAACACACATACACTAACAGCGAATAACAATCTACATTTCGATTTAGAATATCAAATATGATTCGCAATTTTATACTCATAAATTCGAATGTTATGTTTTTCAGAAATGATGATAAATGCAATCAGGTATAAAATACGATGGTGCTTGCAGCAATCGATTTCCAGATCTGACCGACGCTTATCTTCAAATAATCAACAAACACAATTTTGAGAATTATTATCAAAAACTACAAAATCTTCAACTTTGAAACTCAATGTGCACTTCTGGATGAAGCACACTCACAATCATCCATCTAGGGAACCATAGTTTCAGGCCCGAAGAATGGAGTAGAAAAGCTAAGCTTCCCCTTAGCCGATTCTCGATTTCAAACAATATTTCGGAAGATAATCAGCTTTTCAAACAGCAGCAATATAAGCTGGCAAATGAAGCAACAAGAACTTCCTTTCAATTCCAAGAAGTTGAATCACTTCAACTTCCAAAAGGGATGCCACCTTTTGCATTTTACTTTTTTGAAATAATATAATATTACTCAACCTCCTTTTCACTTTGCAACAATAAAGCATTTAATAAATTATTAAATGCACAATTGACCCCTTTAATGGCCCCTCTTTTAAAACAACAACATTAAGTTATTACTCCTAGGCGTGGGGTACAACTGAGAAACATGAAATTTGACTAAGTATAAAAACTCAGTCCATGGAGATAACCAAAACCAATGCCAATACTGAAACTAATGGATAGCAAGATGACTTGAGTTGAGCTGCTGATGATGCTACTGCCAAATTTAGACTTACTAAAAATAGCGAACTGCTATAAATAGTAAGTTCACATCAAAACAATAGATGTTAAACCTAACACCGACCGCGAAAATGATTGAATTGTTGCTAGCGTGATACTCGCCAAAAGATAGACTTGCTAAAAATAGCAACTTCTATAAATAGTAAGTCCAAGACAACATCCCCTAAACTTAACTGAAAGCGTGATTAAAGAGGAAACCCTAATTTTCCACCACAGCTTAGCCTACGGATTTTCAGAAATAGGCTAAATCCTATTGAAGAGTGTAGGGCCAAAATGGGGACATTACATGCCGCCCTTCCCAAAATTGCTTGTCCTCAAGCAATGCCACCACACTCCAAAGGAACAATTTGATCCTTACCATGCCAAATATGATCCCAGGGTCCCAAATCATCCTAGGAGAAGGATAGCACCAACTGATGTAAGCACTGCACTGCTGGATGCCAACACAAGAAATCACCAGATTAAAATTAAACTGAAACATCATGGGAATAAATTCTAGAAGACCATCATTGGCTTCATCATCTTCAACTGTGGAATAGAAAACCCAAATGATAACAGGATTCCAAATCTTTCTCAGGAACACTGTTCCTCTAATCTGTTGCGCTACTCTGATTAAAACAACTGAATACTCAAAGTGGATCAACATGTCACGATCCACAAAAGACAATGCACCAAACATGTTAGTGCCCAGGTCCCATATTAGTCTGTAGGCCCTCCAAATCTTGTTGTCATAATTCTGATCAGCAACAAAAATATTTTCAAACATGCTTCTAAACCAATGCCAAACCAAGAGCAACACTCCACACTCCATCCCTATCCAAGAGGATGCACAATGCTTCCTTTGAAGCAAACTAATTCCACTGAAAGAACTCCAAGAAATATTCACATGTCTCACATCAAGAGTCTTAATTTGACAAATCAAATCAAATAATAACTCACTGTCCCAAAAAGTAATGTATGAGTTGGTACCACAAAGTTCACTGTCAACCATCAATGAACAACCCATACCTGAACTTTGACCATACTGAATCATTCCCTTGCTCATTTGTGGCAGAAAATCAGTCCAAATAGGAGTTGGAGAGGCCTGGAAATGAAGTAACCAGCTTCCTAACAGGTCTGAAATAATCATCTTGAGATCTGATTTTTGGAAAATCAGCATCCAAGAAGACAAGCAGCAGCTGCAACATAAGAATTTTTCATCAAAATGAGCATAACTGCTCATGAACCAAGTTGGTGGCACCTTTAGCAAGAGACCCCATGCCACCACAAACCAACTTCTGATCATATTTTCTTCCCAGAACACCAATTTTTGATCAGAAATAAAGAACCTATGACATAGAAAGAAGGAAGTAGCAAACATAAAACAGAATTTTTGACACTTATCTCTCCATCCAACCTTCTTTTTATGCATTCCATTCTTCATAAGAAAATACTTGAGATCCCAAATACTAATTTGCAATTGAAGACATTTTCCAACACAAAAGCAAATAGTCACAACTACATTCTGAATATTATATGTTGGTCTATCTACTTTGAAATTACCTTCTTCCCAAGTAATGCCAGGATCCCAAACTAACAACCATGAAGAGCCACCTCTCAAACTGATAACTGCTCTCACACGAATCCTTTGATTTGCTTGTTCCATCTGCAATGCCACTTCTTGAAACTCCAAGAAGTATTCAACCAACCTTTGTTCGTTGAAGAAATCAAATCCAAAATCTTGTGATATGACTTGCCGGAAAGATTCCATGAATCCTTCATCAAATACAATTCTGAAATCTATCACTCTAAGAGAAGATGGTGATGAACTAAAATCTGATATGAGTCTCACAAGCATCCTCATCAAAAAATAAATTAAACCTTCATCAACAAACCCATCAACTCTTTGTTGATGAACAATAAGAATGCCTTCATTTCTTTGTGTTTCAAGAGTTACCAATTCTTGCTGAATGGTTGCACTAGGAGCAGCAGTAGATTCAACTTCGTGCAACTCACGTATTAACTCTCCAATGCTGGAAGACAAACTCAAATCCCCTTCTTCAGTAATCTCTGAAGCAATTTCTTCGTCATTTTCAAAAAGAGGATTTACATAAACCTTACTAGAACCTTCTTCATACAAGAGATTGTCAAAAGCTTGATAAGCTTGAGAATTTGAATGCTTTGGTCTCTTAGGACAGCATTCCAAATCATATGTTTCTTGTATGAGATCAAACTCATCAAGAATTTCTTGAAGCTCCTCTGCTCTTCTTCTATTTTCTTGCTCCCATGAATATTGAACAACAGAAATCTGATTCTCTGCTTCAATTAGAGTCTCATGCACTTCTTGCAACTTTGTTTTGGTAAGCTCATGCCACTCCAATGCCTTGTCAGCAATATTGGCCACTATGTCTTTGTCACGAATGATGTGCAAAAGACTCGATTTAATTTCCTCCAAGGAAAATTTAATGGACTTCATGTCATCAATAGAAATGCAACATACAACTTCTCCCCTAGGCACATCATAAATCATCTGTTCTACATGTCTATGAATTCTATCAAGATTTGACAAAATTTGAATTCCATTATCAACAATGTGTGAACTTGAGCTGCAATCATTATATACTGGATGAGATGATGTAGAACAACTTTGATGGATAAAGATTTCAAAAATGGTTTGAGTTGTACTCCTCAATTTGTCTTGCATGTGATGAACACTCTTCATCATTCCATCCATAGTGCCTTCCAATTCCTTAGCTTTTTGCCTTAACTTGATTTCTGGTGAAGAGAAATCTGCCTTATAATTACTAGAAGCTTCTCCTTCCATGTTGTCTTCTACACATGATTCAAAAGAATTGATCAAATCAGCTTTGAAGTGGGAAGAGACTTCAACTTCCTCTTTGACTTGACTTTCAAACCAACATTCTTTGGAATTGTGAAGAAGCAAATTGTTGATTGAACACATATCTTCTACTAACCAAACTTCTCCTTCATTTGAATCTGCACTTATGGCCTCTTCATGCATCTCTGCTTCAACTTTTGTTTCCAAAAGTTCTTTCTTTGAATCTTCAACATGAGGCTTCTTAACACCAGTCAACTCACTGTTCTCCTTTGTAGAAAACAAGAGTACCTCACTAGTCTTCAAGGCTTCCACTGATACATTACATTCTTCTACAGAATGCTTTACATGCAAATTCGTAGATGCCCTTGAACTTTTGCAATGTCTTCAAAGGGATTCCAACTTTCATTCTCTTCAGCTTTAGATATCTCTTCTCTATTTTCAACAATCTTCTTCAAAAGTGGTTTCAACTTATCTTCACATTGACTGAAAATTTCTTTAACTAACAAATCAGCAGTGGGAGAAATGTGCTCTTCACGTTTATAAGCATCCAAGAGAAGAGTTTGGACACTTTCAGGAAGACTATCAGCTTCTTTAATTGTAGAGATTAGAACATTCATGACAGCTGCAAGCATACTCTCTTCTTGCTCACTCCAGGTCGAGCTGAAAAGATAATTAAACAAGTGATAAATCTGATTCTCCATCTCAAATTCTATCAATAAGATGCAAGCACCAACTTCAGAAAATGTTTTTAAAATAGCAGCTCTTCTTGGAAACAAGCTACTACCAGTTTCATCCAAATCTTGAAAACATTCCACTATCATCTTTAATATGATCTTCATAGTTTCATCATCATAGGGCAACTGGGGAATTACAATTCTCATTATCTCCATGAAACAAGAAGAAATCAGCAGCTTGGTTTCTTCATCAGGATGCCCCAACCAATAGGGCTGATTCAAGGAATTCACTGCAGGAGCTAGTGCCAACTCCATTTTCTCTGAAGGTGATGGCTTCACTTGTCTCAAACATTGTTCTAACAAATGAAGAATGTTCTCTTCATTTTCTCTTGACTGAAATTCTTTGCCAAGTCTCTTTCCAACCATAAAGAGTCTCTGCCAACTTCATCTCTTCTTCATTAGCCATGCTTAACTGCCAACTTTTGGATACCACAAGGAGCTGAACTAGAATCTGTTTCGACTTTTGATGTAGTACCGGAGATCTTTGTCACTCATCTGCCTAAACATGAAGCACTGATCCACAGGATGGCAGGATCTTCTGCTCTCATACCACTGAAATAATCCTCTTAATTTTTTCCCAAAATTTAACACACAAATCAGCAACCAATCACTGATTAGCGTTAGCTCCAAATGCAAATCAGCATGGAAAGTAACTCTAACCAAGAATGTTCACCAAGATCCCAATGTGGGCGAGGTGATAGCATATCGTCAGAGGATCATTAGGAGTAAACTAAACTGAAATTACAATTCATCTGCTAATGCAGGCATCCACAAGTGCTAGACACCTTACTTATTCAAGCAGGAGATTATTACATTAGTAGCTATGCAAGCCCATTTAAATCCTCACTTCCACTTATTAACGGGGGAATACAGTCCACACAACCACTTATTTAGTGGGGGAAACTTACAATTAAAGAAAGATGATTATTTAAACTCAACCACTCAATCGTGGGAGTATGAAATTTAAACTAATTGCAGCAAATAAAATAAATAGCTGTTAGTACTACTAATCAGCTTTACAATGAATTAAACAGCTGCAAATAAGAAAGATATGCTTCTAAATCAATCAATGGTTAGAGTAACACGTCCTCTAACTCTTACAATACAATAATGATATAGAAATGAAGCTCAAACCAGCATTATATCAAAAACTAACAAGTCTGATCAGAAATAGAGAATACAGAAAATCAGACCAGCAAACTGTACATCAATGAAATGCACATAACTTTATTAATTTACCTCGAATGAGCTGAAACGAAGTGCAATGGCTCTCAAGAAGGATGGCGCCCAACTTGCAAAGATTAAACAACATCAAACTCCCTTCAATTATTTGGCACAAACTTCAATGCTCTCTTGAATGGTACAGCCTGGCTGGGAGGGGCGATTTTGCATTATAAAATTAAATACTTTGAATTAAATTCTTCTCTTATGTGGGAAGGAGCGCCCATGTACTAGGATTCAATTTCTTCAATACCCAGAAGCACATAAAAATCATACAAAAAGCTGTTAATGAAAACCTCCTTCAGCCATGATATGACCAGCAAACACAATTCTGAGAATTATTATCAAAAACTACAAAATCTTCAACTTTGAAACTCAATGTGCACTTCTGGATGAAGCGCACTCACAATCATCCATCTAGGGAACCATAGTTTCAGGCCTGAAGAATGGAGACAAATTGCTGCTTCTTAGCCGATTCTCGATTTCAAACTAGCAAAGATAACTTCATAATATTTCCAAAGATAATCAGCTCTTTCAAACAGCAAGAATATAAGTTTCACTTGGCAAATGAAGCAACAAGAACTTTCGAATTTAAGAAGTTGAATCACTTCAACTTCCAAAAGGGATGCCACCTTTCGCGTTATACTTTTTTGAAATAATAAAATATTACTCAACCTCCTTTAGGTGTCCAACTTCACTTTGCAACAATAAAACATTTAATAAATAATTAAATGCACAATTGACCCCCTTAATGGCCCCTCTTTTAAAACTACATGAAGTTATTACTCCTAGGTGTGGGGTACAATCGAGAACATGAAATTTGACTAAGTATAAAACTCACCATGGAGATAACCAAAATCAATGCCAATAATAAAATCATGGATAAGTAAAGATGATTTGAGTTGAGTCATTGATGATGCCATTAAGCTAAAATTAGACTTACTAAAAAAATGTACCTAACCGCTATAAATAGTAAGTTCACATCAAACAAATGTGATAGCCAACCTAACACTAACCAAGAAAGGATTGAATCATAGACAGATACTACCAAAAAATAGACTTGCTAAAAATAGCAAACTTCTATAAATAGTAAGTCTGCACATCATCCTCTTAACACCAACTAAGTAGTATCTGAAAGAGGAAACCCTAAGTTTGCACAATTGAGTAGCCTATGGATTCTCGGAAATAGGCTAAATCCTATTGAAGAGTGTGTAGGGCCAAAATGGGGACATTACATAATGGTAAACTGATCACCGGTCCATATTTCCGATTCTCCCCTTATTCGATGATGAAAAGGACATATTTCCATGCGTCTTCCTCCTCCCTTCGACTTTCTTCTTTAAATCCAATATGAAGAGAGACGACTTCAAAGAGAAGTGTCTTTTGCTAGCTAAAATGGATATATATTATTCATTTATTAATTCAATATTAGTTATATTTTATATTTAATATTTATATTTGGTAATTACAAGATTATTTTATATATATATATATTTTCATTCTCCATCATAATAATTGTAATATTATTATTATTTTAATATTTAGAATGTTTACAATAATATTGTATCTAATATCCATGATAATGATATTATTATTATTATTATGATAATTATAGCGTTATTTATAATTATAATATTGTTTTTTTAACAATTATAATTATAATGTCAATTAAATTAATAATTTGAGATTATGCTTCTGTTGACTAGAAGGCACAAATTCTGGGGACATGACATCAACCATCTTAAGATAGGTGGTACTCTTCCATTGGTTAATGCTGAGTGAAAACCAACCAGTTCAAGTTTGGACACCGTTAAATGCTCATTTACTATCCATCCCAAGAGAGTGTTGCTTGACTTATAGAATGGATCCACTAACATTATCTTATGCTTGACTATAAAATTATGCATGTCAAAAACATAAAACTTCTTACCAATGCCATCCACATAGAAATTGTCAATCATCTCATAATTTAACAAATCATGTGAAGATGGTGGATTGTTGTACACAATCATAGAAACAATATTTCCTTCATCCCTTTCGTTGGTGTCTTCATAGAATTCATGCACATCTTCAACTTGAAGATGCCCATCATTAGTTGCTGATCCATAGAATGTAATGTGATGAATACCACACACATTACCAGTCATCACATCTAGCTCATGGCTGCAAGCTATCCCTTCTTGAGGCAAATTCTCTTTCCAATGCAAGAGTTCACCCTCTCAATTTACCTTCCAATCACTATCAACATATTGAATCTCTTTGGCATTATGCATTGTTTCAACATTATGGAGTTCATTTATTCCTTCAACTATTTGCTTGATCTCCATTAGCCTTGTATTAGCTTCCTGTTCCATAAGTGTGGCTGCCCTAGATGATTGATTTTTTGCTTTGCAAAAAGAGTGATGAGCTAAGGTAAGATCAAGGCAAAGACTATCAACCTCTTTCTCCTTCTCTTGGTAGGCATAATAGGTCTCTTCTGCAAACTTAATGGCATTATCCCTATCTGAGAGCAAATGCAAATAATTTGTCTTTAATGATTCCAATGCCTCTTTGATGATTTGCATCTTGGAAAGAGTGTCTCCATCCTTAACTCCGTTCTGTCTCTCTTTAGACTGAAACTTCCAATAAAGTTCTTCAATGAAATGGTATGTGCTATCAAATCTTGATAACACTTTAACAATTTTCTCTTCTGAAACCAATAAGTTATCCTTCAAAACTTGCAGCTCTTTAGGCCCTTGATCATGATCAGCAAAGAGGATATGCTCTTCAAACTTCAACTTTTCTGATTTGCTTTCATTGGCAAGATTTTCAAAATCAGCTTCTTTACAAACCTCTTCACTACATAACTCCTGAATAGAAGGCATATTAACAACTTCATCAAGCAAATTAGCATCTCTATCTTTACCTTTCAAGTTCTCGTACTCTTCTTGTGTGTCAATCTAAAAGGCAACCAACCCATTTGCTGATTTTAAAACATTCTTCTCTTCAACATAAGAATTCACGTTCTCATTGGCCTTTGCTGCAACTTCTCCTCCAAAGATCACTTCTGCTTGCAATACAAACTGAACTTTGAACTTTATTAGGATCAGTTGTGGCATAACAACTAACACCTCTGGAGTAGAAGTTGTTATGAACAGCCTATGCACACTACGCAATGAGTGCTCTTCAAATTATGGAGGGGAAGCTCCCTCGTTATGCTTTGACAAATGTACTTGCAAAGGAAAATAAGCTAAAACTATGTCCTCGTCTTTTGTACTTCAGCTTAGAGGCACAAGGCTTTCTTGAAAGAACTTCACGTTGCAGCTGAGTTTTCTCTGGTTTCGCAAATCAACTAAACTACAACTTATATCTATCCAATCTCCTCAGGAAAACAGAGCAAGAGGAAACGGAGCAAGGTTATGACTATCGGACGATAAACGCATTCAGATTCTCTACTTGAAGGCAAGGTGGCGCAACTATCATCTCAATCTGAACAAGTTTATTAAGCACAAAACAGATTTGAGAATTTGCTATGATAATCTTATGAAACCCTATGTGGCATAACACTCAATCAGCATAGTAAAGACTCACAAACAACTTTTATCATCAAAATCTTTGTGAAACCCTATGTGGCATAACACTTAATCGTAATGACAAAAGATTCACAAAACAGATTTTCCTAATCTAAGAGAAGATTCACCATGAAAACTTTATGAAACCCTGTGTGGCATAACACTCGATCAGCATAGTAAACACTTCACAAAACGGTTTTATCATGACAATCTTACGAAACCCTGTGTGGCATAACGTTCGATCATAATAATAAAAGATTCACAAAACAGATTTCTCTAAACTATGGAAGAATCCAGCATTACAATCTTTCGAAACCCTATGTGGCATAACAATCAATTGCAATAATGAAGACACATGAACAAATACCATAAAGAGCAATATTGAGGGCAAGGTAGGCGCAGCATATATTTATCTCTCAAGCAAAATTTATTTACAAATGAGCAAAAGCTCTTATTTATATACATCAAGGTGTAGGTAACCCTAAAATCACCTTGAGTTCACTACAGTTCTTGCAATGCATGCAAGTCATGCGCCCTAACCCTAATGAAGTAAACTATACAGTTAACTGGGCAACTACCCTCAGTTTAACTGGTACAAATAACCTAATTGGACAATGTGCAAGCATGCACGTCCTTATTTAAAGCAAAGTTAACTGGCCACTACCTTCAGTTAACTGGAAACCCTAACCCTAACTCCTGTGTTGATAACTCCGAGGATGAGATAAGCATGTGTTAAGTCAGCAAGTGAACTGAAGACTGGAAGTCAAGTTAACTGCTGCTCAGGACTCAACCCTAGAAATTAACTGCACGTTCTAACTGACAGATCACTCCATGTCAACTCGGTCTAACACTTCGACCAAGAACTCATCGATCTCCCTGTCATCTGGCACTTTGATGCTGCTAAAAATAACAGTCTGCTTCTTTAGTTCTCTGCCACTTTCAGTAATTGTGTGCACACCATCTTTGCATTCTTCAGTCGCCTTTCTCAAACTGGCTGCAATCACTGAAACATTTTCTAATTTTGGCGCCCTAGGTTCACCTTCAAGGCTGTCAAAAATCAGCTTCTCGAATTCCGCTTGAACTTTTTCCAACTCAACATACGTGCCATCTTCGAGAAGATAATGACACGGGATCTGAACAACGAAGCCACTGACAAGTGCAAGCACTCCAACTACGTCATCCTTCAGTGAAAATAACTTGGAAGAGATTTTCTCACATATTTCTGTTCTGAGAAGGTGCTGCTCTTTCCAAGTGAAGACTTTCTCTTGATCTTCGATCTCCTCCAAAGCATCGCATGCAACTGATAACTGAGATACAAGAACGCGATCCTTTGCCAAGCTCTCTGCAACTGCAATATCCAGCAACTGAATACCCTGACGGAGTTTGTGTGCCTCACTCCTCAACTGATATAAATCTGCAAGAAGAGTTTTACCAGCAGCAACTAAACTGTCAATCCAATCATCCAAAAGTCTGCCATGACTGACCAACTGATCCAATTTTCGTTTCTCTGCAGGTGTGTGCTGAGGAAGAACCGGTGCTCTATTTGGATTCCCATGAACAAGATCAGAAATGTATTGACGAAGTTGACTAATTTCAGTTTTGAGTAAAGCCTTATCTTCTCCATCCTTCGTGATACGCTCTTCAAGATTATTGGTAACAATCTTAAGAAGAGATACATCTGTCTCTCGTGTGGTCCTGCCAAGATTTGCCTTAGTGAATGTAAAGTCACCCACTTCGACCTCATCCAAGCTTTTACCTTCTGGAGGCACTGCAACTTCTATCACAATCTCTGATTCAGGGGTCTTTTCGATGTGCACTTGCTTCTTAATCTTCTTGTTTGATCTCCTCTGATAGGGCTCACCAAACTCTGACAAATCAAGGTTGTATGACGGTTCACGCCTTTGTCTTCCCAAAGACTTTTCGAGCCAACAAGACTGAACAATATTTTCAATTCGTGGAGAGACTGTCCCTGATGTATCAACCTGTGGTGTTTCAGTTGTCTCCGATCCTGCTTGAATTTGTGGCTCAGGCTCAGAATCTATATCAATAGGCGGAACGTGAGGTGAACTAGGAAGTGAAACGTGAGGCTCAGTTTGAATAACTGTCTCTACTGGAATCTCAGGAATATTCTCAATTTGTTTCTGCTTCCTTTTACCAGTAGCTCTTTTCCCTGTGTTTCCACTGAGTCTAACTCCTTCCGGAGGTATTATAATGGCTTTAACTCTGGGTCTTGCTCTAGAAGTAGAAGGCAACGAAGAAACATCCTTTGGCGGCTCTGCTACAGGAACTGACTTCCGTGTTCGCTTGCTCTCCAAGAACAACTTACTAGTCTTGATAACTGATCTGGAAACCTCTTCAATAGAAGTATTCTCTTTAGCATACCAATCAGGTGAGCGAAGTGGCTGCCTAGCAACTTGATCCTTAACATAAGAATTGAGAAGAACTTCACCATCATCATCTGACAAACCATCAACATCTTCTGACAAGTAATCAGAGAGCTGACCAACAGTAAGTCTACAATAGTGACGACGACGGACCTCGAATTCATCTTCACAATTTGCCCAGAAATCTTCAAGTGCTGGCGTATGTGCAATCCCTCGCTCTAACCGATTTGCATAATGTCCAAGAGGATCATAGGAACGCCTCTCAGTATAAGGCTTGAATTTGAACCTTTCTATCTCAGTAGACATACGCCTGGCATCTGTTGCTGCATCACATGTGAAAATTCCCAATGAGAATGGAAAATTTGCCGCAGCCTTATGACGACTACGAAGAAAGAAGTGAACGTGCTGCATTTGCCTGAGGAACTCCATAAAGACAATCTTGTCTGACGGATATCTCGGCAACATCAGAGGCTCTCCAACATAACCATAAACTCGGAGGTACGTGAAAGTAGGAAACTGTATGAACCAATCTGCCCAAGTCTCCATTGCTGATTTGGCCTCGGCTGAAATACGAATGTGCATCTCATCATCAAGATCCCTCACGGTTCTCATGGCAAAGTGATCATTCACCACTCGGAAGTCCTGCTCAAACTGAGAAAACTCTAGCTGTGGATAATATTCATGAATATGCTGAACACCGAGAGTACCATTGGTTTTAAGAAGTCTGAAACTACCTTGAAATGCCACCAAGTAGACCAAATAAGATATCATATGAAACTCGTGATGCTTGAGAAAGTTAGAAATCTGCTGATGTAAGCAATCACTAATTAACATAGCCCAGTCAAAACGCTCTGTGCCATCAAGGATTCTGGTAATCAGGTAGAACATCCATGGACGGAAAGTATTAGCATCTGACTGGCCGGTAACTCGATTGAGTAAGGTGATCAAAACAGCAACTTCTCCTTTAAATTCACCACGACCAACCTTCTTAGGCAAGTTAGTTTTCTGAATTGTCAACCATTTCTGAGCAACCTTTCTCTGTGAACGTTGATGATCAGCATCCCATATCTTCTCACAAGCTTCAAGATCAACAGTAAAGTTATCTGAGCGAGGAGAAATAGCAAAACATCTTTCTATGTCCTTCGGCTTGAGACTGCAAACCACTCTTCCATCAACCGATCTGATCTGTCGTGAAGACGAGTCATAATGCTTAATGCAAGCAAGTACGAACTCAAGATCGAAGATAGAAACAGGAATGGATGCCGCTGCCAGCAACCCGGAACGCTCAAGATTCCTCATCGAATTGCTGCTAACACCTTCTAAACTGCTCAGATTGACCACTGGATAAACATGATTTAGGTCCGTATCTGAAGTCTTGGTGAAATTATGTGTAAGGACTGATTTCACCTTGTAATCAATGAGATTGAACTGCATTTTGAAAATGGTGACTTTTGACTGTAAAGTCGAATATGCTTGAAGAACTTTCTGAAAAACTCTGAACAAGGCTAAAAATAGCTTCTGACAGGAGAAATTTTCGAAGAAATTCTGGAACATGGGTTTTGTGCACAACTGAATTCTGAACAAACCCAGATAGCTGGATTCTCGAAAAAATGTGATTCAAGCCCACATGCAAAGAGATTCTCGGAAAAAGGCTCAGAGCTTCAGAATGAAGGCTACGGGGCGATTTTCTCGAAAAAATCTAAGAAGTGGGTCTTGTTGCAAACGCTGAAATATGAGAACCCAGATGAACAGATTCTGAAAATGTGTTGAATTACTCTGGCATGCGAAGAAAGTACCTAAGGTGAGAAATAGAAGAAATAAGACAGAAGATAGAAAGTTTTGCTTGTCTGCTTCTGAAAAATCTGCAAATTTCTTCTTCGAATCTTTATAAAACCTGCATGCAAAGTGGAAATAAAGTCTAGAATTGACTTCCTCTGAAGAATCTGAATTCGTAGCTTCGAAGAACACTGAAAACGGACACCTGAATCACCTTAAGCTTGCTGGTCGCTCAAAAGAATACAAGCTTTCAGAGCAAAAGATGATGCAATAATGGACGCCATCTTGGAAATATATAGAATTTCATCATAAGAAATTCGCACTAAACAAAGCATGCATTAAAAATGGCGCTAGGCTTCTTATTGGTCTTCATAGTAGTTAACTAGAACTCAAACAAGCTCAATAAGTGGACGCATTAGGGTTTGCCTTTCAAATCTTTAGTTTAAACTCAAACATGCGGCTTTAGCTTCAGTTAGAAACCTTATCAAATTCGCCACCTTCAACCTAGCTTTGGATTCATCAACTTGACCTAAGGCGTGCCCTTTTGACACTTCAGTTAACAATAAGAATGGGATAAGAGATTCGCCAAACTCATGCAATAATAAGCTAAAAATAGCTAGCCTTTAGGAACTTTAGTTTGGCCTTCAACAAGTGCGCCAACTTCATGCTTTAATCAATTATAATCTAAAAATAGCAACCCTTTTCAAACTAAAGTTGCCCTTTCCTTGAAAAGTGCGCCATCTTCACTATTGTCTTGCTTCACTTTTCAAAAACTAAAAATAGCGACCCTTTTCATGAGTGAAGTTTTCAACTTCAAATTCGCCATACTTCATCAAATATGCTTCACGCTTCACAAAATAATGCTTCATGCTTCACTTCGTCCCTTTTGAACTTCAGTTAACATTTGATGAAGCGCCATCTTCACTAAAATCTCATAATTTTGACCAAAATTCGCCATGCATGTAAACTTCAGTTGACTTTTAGTGGTAATCTTCAGTTAAACTTAACATGCAACCAAGTTAACTGAACATGCAAGGTAGTTAACTGAACATGCAAACCAGTTAACTTAACATGCAAACTGAAAGATCACTCCACATGCAAACATATGAACTGAAGATGACAACCCAGAAATCGTTCAGTCTAACTGCAGTCAGAACTCCAGTTAAGGCGTCCATTCAACTCACTTTCGAAAATTCAAATTTGAACTCTTGGGCGAATTCCAGACTTAGCCAAATTTTATGAAAATTTAAGCTAAAACCTCTGCCGGGACCTCTGTTCATCCTCTGACACTGGTCGACTGACTTCTCCGATTGGCTGGCTGACAGGTGCATTGCGGAGCTGAGTAAACACTGATCAAATGATATCTTGATACTGCATGTCATAAAACTGACATCTGAAGGCTCAAAAATCCAAGCGCCTTTTGAAAAGCTGCGCTTTTCCGCAGACTTAGTCAAATTTCAACTTCTGCATTTCGAACGAAGGGAAAAACAAAATCCTTCATAACTTCTGATTTATCAACTTTCAAGACTGGAACTCAGGTTCACTGCGAAGCCAAGCTCGTTCTGCACGACATCTGCAAAGGCACATTTCCCCAGAAAACGTCATCTGAGGTGTGAAAAACAAGAGCGCCCCTTTCAAAAGTTGCTCTTTTCATTCCAGACAGCCATTTCTGGAAACGACAAAAAAAATAATATAAAAACTTCCACTGCAAGCTGACGAGACATCTTCTGATCTGACGGAGACAGGCAACGGAAAGCTGAACGTAACACGGACACATTGAATATCTGAAATCATCAGAAAGAAAGCATTAAAGGCCTGAAAAGCTTGGGCGCCTTTCTCAAAATGTGCTCTTTTGCTCTTTGCTTACGATAGTTTGGTAGTTATTAGCAGCGTTTGACCTCGAGGTTCGGGCAGCAACTTCGAGATTCACCCTCGGCGGATCGTCAGCGAAGCTTGAGCGAATGTAAGATAAGCGTCTTGGATGACGTCGATCAAAACCTCGTCGACACCTCAAAAGATGAAACCAGCTACGAGAAAGCTCGCTTTTTCTCCGATCAACCAATTCTTGCTTTTTCGCCTCGATTTACCTTTATCTTAAGTAACTTGCTCAAAAGCAGTCCGTTTAGCCGGGCTTGATGAGCTCGCTGAAAGGCGGCGTGATCTTGGGACAAATGTCTGTTGGAGGTGACAAACCCTAAAAATAGGATCTGAGCCCCAAAAAGATAGGGCGCCCATTTCAGAATATGCTCCCTTCTCCAGAGATAGAAAATTTTGACGTTTTTCGTTCAGATTTTCATTTTTCTAAAATCTCTTCAGTAACAGACTGACATAGTACTGACACCAACTCCATATTTGAAAACCCCAAAAACGACCCTTTGACAACACTTTAACAAGATTAAGACTCAATTAAGCAAAATGCTTGAGTGAAGCAAAATTTTGGTTTTGAATTTTAATAAAGGAAAATGTATCCCACTCTAGTTCTTTATCATTTCTTGGTGACATCATGCCCAAATCCCAAATGTGAAAAGTTTGATTGTAATGATCAACAGGAAAAAGATCATCTTGCTCCTCTAGGATTGTTGACTCTTTGAATGAATCACTCCCCAATCCTCTTGAACTGAAATCTTCATCCATAACTTTCTCCATAGATGTAATTTGATAGTCAAACCCAATACTACCCAAGTCAGTAGCATTGTATCGGGTTAAAGAATCATCAAAGCTGGTTGCTTTGAATATTTTGTCATTCTTTTCTTCAATGTAATTATCTTGAGTAGATGTGTTGCTGATTTTATCATTATTACCCACATACATACCAAAGAAGTCTTCTTGGACACTTGTTATAAATTCTTCATATGGAATTGGGTCAGCAACAAGTAGAGAATTATCCTTCACTAAATCTTCAACAAGAGGAGATAAAAACACATCGGAATCACCATCAGCAACATCACTTTCGTAATGGTCATAAGCTGGTTCAAAGACACCATTAGTATTTGCTTCATCTTGCTCTTCTTCAACGTACTCATCCCACACAACTGTTCTACCAGCATCTTCTGTGAAGCCATTTGTCTTGAGATCTTCATTGGTTGAATCCTTATTAGGACTCAAGATTGTTGTAATGATCTTCTTACCCAAACAATCTTCATTATCTCCCATCTCATGCAAGTCTATGAATGTATTTTGGGACTCTATCTTAATCTCCTCATTTGCCAAAGTATCTTCATCAAGCACACTATCATTTTGAACCAAAATGTGCACCTTGCTTGTGTCTTCTTCACCACTAATTGACTGATTTTTCTCTTCCATTTGCTTACTTGTGGGCTGCAAACCACAAACAGATCCTTTTGCTTCTTCCTTCCTTGATTCTTCAACCATGACAAGTTTTGCTTCTCTTTTAATTTTTTTCTTGATATAATTGACCACACCCACATTTCGAGGATTCCTAATCAACACACGATTCAAGTAGCAGTCAAAAGAAACATCATTCTTGAACTCATCTGACATGCTTTGATATTTTGCACGGAATATGGAAACATCATGTTCACATTCCCTCATGAATTGTTCGCCAAATCTGTTGATGTCCATTGTGGCAACACTAATTTTTGTGTTCTCCCCAACGGGATGGCAGGAACTTCTGCTCTGATACCACTATAATGTGCTAACCAATTTTTTCTTTAAATTTACACAACACAAACAAGCACTACGCCAATTGATTAGCATTAGCTCCCAAATGATAATCAAATCAAAAGCACTCAATGCTAAGAATGTTCACCAAGATCCTTTAGAAGGCGAGGTGATAGCATATGGAGGAGAAAATTAAACAACTGAAAATGGAATTACAACTAAATGCAAGTAGGCAGTGATCCAGCCATAGGAGATTCCACTCTACCATTTAAATAGTGGGGGGAAAACATTACGATTCAAAACAATTCATCCGTTGAGCGGGCATCCACTCATTAGTGGGGATTCGCCACTTGAACAGTGGGGGAGAAATGTACATACAACATTAATTTCCTCCACACTGGCGGTAAACCATCTAGGGGTTAAAGTGTTTGCACTAGAAATCACAATTAAATGCAATAATAACAATGGTTGGATTAGTACTACTAATTCACAACCTTACAATTAAAGAAATCTGCAATTTACAAGTGTTACAATGATAAAGTCAATCCAAATATGTGAAGGATGAATCTTTCAAGTATTAAATCTCTCAAATACTGAAATTGAAGCCAAAAACTGAACTTTAAGCAATCTGATTACAAAATCAGAAAACTGAAAATGAACAACCAACAAAATGGAAACCAAATAAATGCTCACAACTTCATCAATATACTTCTGAATTGAATGAAACAAATTGCAACAGCTCTCAAGAAGGTTGGTGCCCCAATTGCAATGAAAAACCAACATCAAAATTCAACCATTAATTTGGCACGAATTCCAATATGCTCCTGAAAGGTACGACCTGCTTGCAAGGGCGATTTTGCTTGATAAATTCACACACTTCAAAATAAAATCTGATATTCTCCAAGATTGGTCGCCATGAGCCTATAAATGAAGAGAGCCAACACCCATAACCAAAGTAAAATCATACCAAAATCTGTAAATGAAAACTTGATTCAGTCTGTCATAAACCAGCAAACACAAAACTGATAAAAATCACCAATTTCTTCACTTTGATGCTCAATATGCACTTTTGAATGAAGCACATTCCCAATAGACCATCTAGGGAACCATAGTTTCAGGCTCGAAGAATGGAGTAAATTTGCTAAGCTTTCCCTTAGCCGGATTCTAGATTTCAAACCAGTAGCATAACTTTACAATATTTTCCAAAGATAACAATGAAGACTCAAAGCATCAATAAATAAGCTTTAGTTGGGAAAATGTGTTAGTTTTATGATCAGATTTAATGCACAGAAAATTAATTGAAAATTCAACACAATAACACAACAAATACCCTGGGAAAACCCTCAACTTGAGGGAGAAAAACCCAACAACAATATATCACTTATATATTGAATCACAAAGAGAAACTCCTTTACAATAGAGGCCGATAATGAGGCCAAGAATATGCACCACAAATTGATGCAATCTCAGAAATAATCAGATGTAACTCGCTGAAGATGAATCCCAACCTTCAACAATGTCGAACTGCTTTTGTATATGAACTCAATCTGCATTGTAGATGAACTCGCACTTGAGATGAATAAGAATGGAATGAATCGATGATGAAACAATGAGATATTACCAAGTATATATACAATGTGATGGAGGAAGACGTGACCTTTCAAAAACAAGTCGGCCACCAAAGAATGTCTCTTGAAAATCGCATCCCAAAGAAGTATGAGGTTGACCTCATTAAAATACAACTCATTAAATCGTGCCTCTTCATAATTAAATATAATTAATATCGATCATGCCTCTTCATCAAAAGGATGGCTCTATAAATTAAATCGCTTTTGCTATTATTTAATTTATCAAATCAGCTGGAAGTAGTGACTGACGCTGCATGAACATCAACAAAATGAAGCAACTTGTAACTCCAACAAGAAACTGTTCAAACTCCCCAAGGGACGCCACCTCTCACACATTCACTTTATTTTTGAATTAATAAAATATTTATCATCTTCCTTTAGGCGTGCAATTTCAAGTTGAAACAATAAAACATTTATCAAAATATTAAATGCTCAAATAGACCCCTTAATGTCCCCTCTTTAAAAACAACTTGAAGTCATCAATCCTAGGCGTGGGGTACAACTTAAAAACATGAAATTGACTAAGCATAAAACTCAGTCCAAGGAGATAACCAAAACCAATGCCAATACAGAAACTAATGGATTGCCAAAAATAGCATGATGACCTCAGCTGAACTGCTGATGATGCCACTGCCAAAATTAGACTTACTAAAAATAGCCAATGCCAAAAATAGTAAGTTCACCTCAAAACCAACAGAAAGCTGAACTGAGCTAGAAGCAAGACTTATTGAAAGTGGAAACCCTAAATTTGCACATCTGAGTAGCCTACGGATTCCTGGAAATAGGCTAAATCCAAATGAAGAGCATAT
>VDFB02098372.1:0-16152 GCA_007258455.2 Sequoia sempervirens | reverse complement strand
TCTTTAACCTCTAGAAGGATCTCAATTGTGACACTTCCACACTAGACATGAACAAAATCACGGGTGACCTAGATTGACCCATAATCAAAGGATTAGACTCTCCAGGAATGGCTCCTGAGGGACACAACTGTACATGTGATAGGGCGAGACATGAGTCAGGAGGGGATAGAGGGGGACTGTGGGGTACCCCTAACACAAATTCCACCATGTGCACATGTTGTTCAAATGCAGATGGAGGAGAGAGGAGCAAGAATTTTTTTTACACAATAGGATGTTAATATTAAAAAAGAGGCTAATATAAATTTTTTAAAAATAGTAAATGTATTAATTTTTAAAAAAAAATATATGGGGCACAAGAAGAGAGAGTCTTCTTCAAAAGGGTATATATATATTTTTTAAATGATTAAAAAAATAGACAATAGTTGATGGCCCATGAAAACTGTCAAATTCTAACAAGTTTGACTTTAAAACGTTACCACGAGAAAAATATGGATCAAAATTTGAATTTTTTTTTCCATGCACAAGATATTGAAGTTACCTATTTGGAGGAAAAAATTAGGGAGAAATGAAGTTTTTTTCAATTTATTTCTTGATGGCCCATGAAGTCACTTTTTTTTATGAAATTTTCAACATTCCAAAATCTGTTCTTAAATTGATAAAAAAGTAATGATTTTTTTTTTAAAATCTAAAAAATTATAGGAATAAACTTCATCAAAATTTCTACATTTCATTAGTTTACATCATTTTTAAATTCAAAACATAAAGACCACTTTTATGTGGTTGAAGTTCATAATTTTTTTTGTTGTTGGTCGATTCCTTTATAAAGTGTGACATAGGTTTGTGCTTTTACCCATATACATACATGTACCCACATACATATATATAATTAAAAATTTTAATAAAAATTTATATTTCACATTTATTTAATTTTTTTTAACGGATAAGTTATATAATATTTTTATTTAATAAAATAAAAAAATATTAAATTATTTCAAAAAAGGGGTGGGGGTAGAAGGCATACTTTTAATATTTATGATTATGTTGAGTCAAGTCTAAACAATAAGATGAAATAACAAAAAATATTTTTTTTAAGTAGTAAGAGCTACACCAATAAGAGGAGAAGGGGGGCCATAGTCATCTAGTTAACCCCATACATCCATGGGACCAATGACATTAGTGACAAGCTTCCAACTAATAATATCACCCTCTTTTTCATTTTCATCCTCTACAAGGTAAGTACCATGAACAAGAGAATAGCCAAAGCCAAGAATGATAATTTTCCAAAATCTAGCCAATAACGAGCTCCTTAGTCATGTGGTTGGATGGAGGCTAAAGGTGGGCAAGATGGATGAGATCACCCACAAACATATTGGCCCATGGATCTTATAAAAGGAGGTTGGGAAGCATGCGAATTGGATGCACGACCTCCCCAAGCTATTTGACTATGTCTACGTTGGCATCCACAAGGAGTGGAGTGGCCCCTATGGGTAGCTAAAGGTGATAAGACTATAGCAATTGTAAATGAAGCACATCACCTTGGTGATCTAATAGCAGTTGTAGACGTGCAAATTTATTGGCTTTCTCATGTATTTGCATAAGCACATTAGAATAAAAGAGAATGTTATTTTAAATCAAGAAGTGGATATCAACAAAATAACTAGTAAAATAGAAAAAATCTTATATTTGTAAATACTAAGAATAATCTCCAATGCAAAAGCATTCCAATTAACAAGTAATCTAACTCAATCACCTAGCAAGACTATATGCCATGAGAAAGGCCTTACTTTGAAGGGATTAAAAAGTCATGAAACCAATTTCAAGCTTATTAAGCTTTGGAATAACTCTAGAAAAGGTGCTTTAATGTGGACCCTGTCCACAAAATGAGCAATGAGGATTGACAACTTCTAGATGAGTCAATCTACTACCAATAGGAGGTCCCTAATAAATAATACATGAACCAAAATGAGCAAGCTTTGGTTCAAGACTTGTGAACCAAATAGTCTAAAATATGTGATGCCATCTAGATGATTCAGCTAGGAAACCATGAGAAGGTGGAGAGAAAGTCAAGCATATCCCTTGTGGGGTCTATTGTCAAATGGTGTTTTTGGATACCATTTTCAATATTTCCACAAATTATTTAAGCATCTAACACAATTTTGTGAATCATATTGGAGGAAATAAAGCAATGATTGTTTAGTAAGTCTCAAAATATTGATTAAACAATTTGAATTTCACTTTGGCTTCTGACCAAGAAAATAAATCCTTAGTAATCTTGGGAAAGAGGTTGGGAAATTCTTGATCTCCTTGTTATATGATTTCAACATGAACCCACAAAGCCTTCACAAGTGAGAATCCTTGACAAGAAAGAACTAGACACCACCAAATAGACTATTGATTAATATATAGCCCCTTGCAAAATTTATTACCATCCCACTAAATCTATGGTTCGATGCCCTCTCTAATATTTCCAAATATTTTTTAATGAAAAATACTTTGAATCTAATTGGGTTCTTTCATGATAAGAACGGTATAGAACTCAAGTCTCTTCCAAGTTGGGAACCTAGTGGGCACATCAAAAATATATGTAATACCAAACTAAGAAAATATCTCTTATTAAATAGTAGAAGATAACAATGACAATAACCAAAATTTTACCCAAAAGAAACACATTGGGATGCCACATAAGATGTCCATATGGAAGAGTGATATAATTAATTTTTAGAACCATTGTTTGGAAAGTTGTCTCAACCTTAATGCTATTGATAAAATTAAAATAAAAAGAAATTTTTGGGTTATACAATAGAAAAACTCAAAGTTTGGGCCATAGAGTTGGTTTTTGACCAAAATACATATTTTGGGTTGTTCAACACTACTAAGGGAATGCTTGTCACATAGGTCTCTTTGAGCTCTATAATTTTAGAAAATGATCTCAATCAACCTTCTAGATAAAAATTTATGGCCTTCAAAAGTTCCCATAGAAAAGGTAAAACATGTTGGACACATACAAAGAGCTATAAGGGGGAGTTACACGTGTTGATTAAATTGTGATTTGTTTATAACAATATATTGCATCTTTGATTAAATATGAAGGAACCAAAATAAAACACCTAATTTGGTTAGTGAATTATTTCAAGGTCAAGGATAACTATAAGAAACCCCCCACTAGGAAAAAGTATAAAACATGGTGAATCTTATATTATTCTAGAAAAAAAAAATGATTTTATTGGCAAATTTTTTCTTTTCTTGGGAAAAAATAAAAAATTTCAATTGGTGAATCTTTGGTAGTCAGTAGAAGTTTGTAGAAAATCTTGGAAAATTGAACGTGTTTTCAAACCAATCAAAATATTCTCATTGGTGAATTAAACCTATTTTCAAACCAACCAAATATTTTCATTAGTAAATTAAACCTTTTTAAACCAATAAAATATTTTCATGGAAAATTAAACCTATGTTAAAACGAGTTTAAAATATTTTCATTGGTGAATTAACCTATGTTGAAACCAATAACATATTTCTATTGGTGAATTAAATATGTACTCAAACCGATAAAATATTTTTATTGGTGAATTAAACCTATTTCGAAACCAATAACATATTTTTGTTGGTGAATTGAACTTGTATTCAAACCAATAAAATATTTTCGAGGTGAATTAAACTTGTATATGAATAAAAATCATAGTTGGGGTGGTGAAAACATCAAATTCTAAATGATAACGAATAAGTTAGTGAATTTATAAGTTATTATTAGAAGTGAGTGAAATTTATTATAAGTTCATATTGATAATGATTAAGGTAGAGCAAGCCTTTTAATTCTCATATCTTAATGCTTCAAAGTACTCTTCCTAACAATTTATATCAGTCCAAATAACATTTCTAATGGATCTCCCATGTGCTGACAAAGTGTGACTGCAACAATTGGCTCACCCTTTAGCTTCAATTTTCCTACCCTTAATTACATACCTTTTTCGATGTGAATTTAATAATTCTTTTAACAAAATTAAATTTCTCCTTTAGAATTTACAATCATTTTGTTCCACTTTCTAGAAAAGAACCATAAATCATATGAGGCTTCCACATAATTTTAAATTTAAAACATGAAAATCAAGGTACGATAACAAGATGAAGGTCCTTGATCAAATTATGCAATATATTTTACATTAAATTTTTTAACTATCGGCTCATGCTTCACCATAGTGGGATGCAAAACCCATATTTTCTATAAATCCAACTAGAATTATTAATGTTCATCATAATCTTGATTAAAGCTTTAGTTGGAAAAGCAATATGGATACACCAATTTTTCTAACCAATCCTCAACGAAAACAAAACCTTCCTAGGAGAAATTACTAGCCATAGAATTAGAAATATTTTTAGGATATATACAGTAGATGGACTAGATTCTTTATCAATATGGTGCTAGGCTTCGAATTTGTAGAAGATGTAGATAGATATCAGGTATTGATATTTCCTTATAGTTTGTGGCTTCTTTACCAGAAATTGGAGTTTCGTAGGCTCATGTGTTGTCATTAGTGATTCTTATGGTTCATGATGATTATCTAGGAGGACTAGGGGATGGATAATCCCACAAAGATAGTTTACAATTTCTAGGAGATTTTGATTTTTGCTAAAATCACATATTTTTAGAAAATGTAATGATTTAATCATTTAAAAGTTTCATTTAAAGCATTACAATTTAAAATGGTTTGATCAAACTACCTTAGATCAAACCCCCTTGGATAGAACCCGCTAGTTTCAAACCATACCTATAATGGAGTCTCTTTTACACCTATAAAAATGCTGATAAAAAATAACTTTTGATTTACCTTTTGGGAGATCAAATGAATTCATTTAAAATTAATTTTTTTATGTAATTATTATTATAAGCTTCCCAAAAAGTATAATTTTAAATAAATTTAATTTTATTATTATATTTATTTTTTATTTCTTGTGAATGTAGGTTTTCAATCAAAATCAAACTCTCATTCTCAAGTACGTGGAAAAATAGAAGATTGTCAAATTTTTTTGAAAAATATGAGGCAATTCATATATTGAAGTCCTTGATCCAACAAAAAAGAATTTTGATACATACAAAAAATTATGCATTATACATATAATCAATTGTAATTAGTTTGACTTCGAAACTTGATTGAAGAAAAAATATTCAATAAAAAACTATCTCACCAAGTGGAAGCACTAGATATCGGAGTTAAAAAATAAATTTGAAAAAATTAGAATTTTATCCTTCATGGAAAAAAAGTTATGCATTATACGGTGAGTGTCACATTTTAAAAATGTTGTTTTCTAAAAAAAACTAGTTTTCGAGAGAGATGGAAAAAGAAGTGCAATCTGATTCCAAAAATTTTGGAAAAAATATATTTAGAATCTATAGAAAAAAATTCACGAAACTCTAGTTTGCATCATCTTCAAATTCCTCACGGTTTAGCCACTATAGGTGCCTGAAAGTGAATATTTAGTTAAAAAAAAATATTTTAGTGTCCAGTTTGGCCAAAAATTGTAAACCACTATTGTGGGATAACTTAGATGTTTTGGCTATTGTGCACATTGGAGTGAGAATCCCTATGCTAAGGGATATTCCAAACTTCTTAAATGAAGGATCCATTGTAACCTAGCATCCTTTTGTGTCAAATTTCCACAATGTTTGTTTAGTTGAACATCATCAACTAGCCATTATAGGATATGATTTTCTTAGGAATTAAGTTTTACAATAAGATTAGCAAGAGCAAGGAGTGAAGAAATTTTGTATAATTTTGATAAATTTATGTGAGTATTACCTTCTGCTACTAGCAAGATTCTGTAACTTTCATATGTACATTTTGCAAGCACCTTTATACATACTACATTATCAAAGATGTAAATTTTGACATGTATATATTTATATTGTTTCTATTAATATTAGATTATATTTTTACATCTTTATTCTATGTTACCTAATGTAACAATTAAATTCTATGTTATTTTAATGTAATAATTCCATAAATATCTTATGTTGCTAGAATTAAACTTGTATGTGAGTAAAAGTCATAGTGTGGGTGGTGAAAATATCAAATGCTATATATTGTTCTATTCTAAGATGAAGTTTATGTACACACCCAAATTCATGTACATAAAGTCTTCAAAAATGGAGATAAGTGCTAGCATATTTTGATGTTAAACTTCTTCGGTCTATTCTTGTTTTCTTAAGTTGTAATAAAAAATTAAAATTAATGTACAAAAACATTTCACCATTTGATGAATGCTTGATAGATGATTGTAGTTGCATTCTAAAATGAAATGTGCAAAGTGCTAGACTTGAAAGTCAAACCTTTGCCCTAGAGCCATTAGATTTATGAAGATCGACATTTGACCTTTTATTCATATGTGCTATTAAAACCCCTAAGTCTTCATGACATGTCATGCTAGTTGCAACCCAAATGTTTTTATATTTCATCATTCAATGAATGCTTGATGGATGACAATAGTTGCATTTTAGAATGAAATGTTTGAAGTGCTAGTGTTGTGAACTCAAACCTCCAAAATCACCCTAGAGCCATTAGATTTATAAAGATCAGTGTTTGAAATTTTATTGGCGTGTATTATTAAAACACAATTTGTCATTTTTTTTGCCCAATAGAATGGTCCCTACCACATTCTAGTTGTCACAAAAACATTCTAGCTTACCAATTTTTTTATAATAATATTATTTCACATCAACATGTGTGTCTTGTGGTGAATTAAATGTTGAAGTGCTAAGACAAGGATGTAATAATATAATTTAATAATAATAAATTATAATTCAATTATAACAATAATAAAATAATAATATAATAATATTATTATATATATTAATAATATAGTACTAATTCTTCTAGTCCACTATATAGATCATATAATCATATATTTTGTAAACTCAATAGATTTTGCACTCTATCTGAAGCAATCTATGCCAAATAAAAAACATTTGTCATTTATTGGTGATGCCTCCAAAATAAAGGAATTATCTTTTAGAGTGTGTGTGTGTGTGTGTGTTAGATTTTCAACTTTCAAGGAAGGCTCTACAAGAATCCAAATCACACATACTTTGAATATGTAATGATCACTGATAATTAATGATCAAGTGTTAGGTTAACCTCAAAAAATTTCTATAAAGAGGGATGTTGAATTCAATTGAACTCATTTTAAGTTCATAATATGTTTTGAGTATAATTTTTTGAATTCTAAGAAGTCTTTGACTCACCTGTGAGGTAAATAAGGATGATGCGGTAGTATTATTATGGATACTCTAAATTCTCTTGACTCCACTTATACAGTTTCATAGTAAATGAGAGACCAATTACCTTTAGAGAATTAGAATGGGTGGAATTAGAATGAAGTTGATCTAGTTCACTTGGATCTTGAGCCAAAATTTGAACTGAGATGAGGAGCTCTGATTGATATAAGTGCTTTCACTAGGTGTGCTGGAGTAGAAGTTTTTCAATCTTTTGCCATTGAAACCTGTCAATTTCTCATACTTCATTTTGACAAAGGCTCTCATAGAGGATTTATGGACTTTGTATTCCATTTTGATCCTTCCTATTTTCTTGGTCATAGTTGATGGCTAGGGTAGCATATTTGCTACCACTTTAGCATATTCTCAAAAACCTCCAACTGGTATCAAGATGCCAATCTCATTTACAAACACCTTGATATTCAGAATTCTAGGACATGCACATTTTCTATGTTTACAACTCCTAAGCATGTTTGGAAAGCCTTATGGTATAAGGATATTATCTGCTTCACATCCACACACTCATCCACCAAATTATCCACCATTACCAACCTCCAAACTAGTATCCATTGTGTCAGATGATAAGGTGACATGATTTGTACAAGAGCTTGCATGCTCTACTCATCTTTAAAAAGGGATGTAACATTGTAATTCATTTATAATATTTAATAAATGATTGTATTTTTATTTATTATTAATTTGTAGTAAAGAATTATTATGTGTGTTTAGTACCTATTCAAGTTACAAGTAATAGACTAATAGTATAATATCTTTCATTGAGAGTAATTAAAATTAATGCTTTTTAGAATTCCACAATCCATGATACAGTTACTTTTACTGTCTTTCAAGTACTTAAGTTATATTTTTAAGTGGAACTAAACAATAAAAATTTTTAAAAAAAATTAATCCATTAATTTAATAGAAGATATAAAAGAAACATTTAGTTACACTTAAAATGCACAGATGAATAGTAAAATATCCTTAATCAATTATATTCATAAGACAAACAAAATGCACATTCGAGATAATTATGTTTGAATCATTCACAATATATTTATATCTTTGAATGTGTATGTTGTTATAAAAAACTTTACATTTGCATTTTCTTTCTTCCTTGAGAAACCTAAACAAAACCAATAAAAAGCTAAATTCTTGGCTCTTTGAATTTTCAAATCCTCTAAATTTTTTCTAAATGATCATATTTGCTAGGGTTTTAGAAATTTAGGGTTTTGAAAACCCCTAAACCTTTGTCAAAAGCCCCATGCACTTTATCATGTTTATTCATGGATTTTGTTCCATTATCCAACCAACCCCCTTTTACGGCTTACCAATTTTGTATCCTAGCACACTTTAAAACAACTTTAAAATACATGTTTAAATTCATTACTTAAGTGCTTTGGTAATTTATGGCCCCCTTTTGAAATGCACTTTGTAATGCCTAGCACAATTTTTATATCATAAGGTTATTGCCCCCTTCATTATTTCCTAGCGATCGCTTATTTGAATTATTACATGTGTAGATTAAAAAGACTTAAGTGAATCTATGCTAATGCCCTTAGTGGTCCCACTGCTTGCTACGTGTAATTTTTCCATTAGTTTCTGCAAGTCCATGGGCTACATTTTATTAAGAAAAGGTGAAGCTACGAAATAGTAAAAAGGTATCATCTATTCTCTTTCTCATTGGTTTCAACATTTTTGTAAAAGCTTGTTCAATAATGACAAAATGAGATATGGAACCATATAAAGGTTAACACCTCACATCATTTGGCATGGTCTTACAAGTCTGTAGACTCCTCAAAGTGAGCCTAGTTTTAAAGTACAAAAAAATAGGAAAGAGACATGTGGACATATTTCACAGATTTTATGAATCCACAAGCTCTTCAAGGTGGATCCCATTTAAATTTTTGAAACTGTAGAATGTTGTCACGTGGACTTATAGCTGGCGTCACTGACCTTTTTGAAGGCACTCTTCGCAATGGACCCACTCAGATGACATGTAAAGTGATATGACATGGAGTGTGTTTATTGGTTGAGATTTTTCAAAGCACGCCAAAATATTCAAATCTTGTTAAATAAATATAGATTTTCCTATCTCCACACATCAATGACACAAATTTAAACTCAAGAAATGGGTCGTACTCATCACTTGTCGGGTATTTGAATGTGCCTCGCTCATGCAAATGAAGATCATTTATGTTCATTATAGCCCTATTGTGCAAAATGAATGTTTTTAATTCTCATATAGAATTTTTCAAAGTAATGGATTAAATTTATGTTTTCTTATTGATCACCTACTCTAGTATCCTAATCACTTAATTTTTTACACAGATGGTTGCCATTGCACCAAAATATTGACCTATTAATGCCTAATACAACTGTCATAGTTAATAAATCCATGGGAGGTGGTTAAGCCATGCCATGAACCCAAGTCTTGCATTGCATAAAACAAGGATACCAAGGGTGCACACCTTGCAAAATCCCCCCTTATGCAAGTGAGGGGTTCAAACCTATGACCTAGGCTCTAATACTAGTTGTTGCAAAGACGGTTGTCGTTGCACCAAAAGATCAACTTGTTAATGCTTGATACAATTGTCAAAGTTAATGAATCCATGGGAGGCGGTTAAGCCATGTCACGAACTTGAGTGTTGTGTTGCACAACACAAGGAGACCAAGGGCGCACAACTTGCAACATTAAGTTGCTTACTCATCATCTTTATTTCATTTCCCAATTGACCCCATATTAGCACTTATTGATTAAATTTATGTAAGTAGTTAATCACATGCTCTTGTTAACCATGTAATTTTTTGTAATTAATATTTTAATCTACTATTGATATGACATATATTATTCCTTAGAGAATTAGAAAAAATGTTTTAAATTACTTAACTATTCGATTAACGTTTGTTGGATGGTCATAGTTGAATTTTGAAATGAAATGCATAGAGTGCTAGACTTGTGAACTCAAACATCTGGAATCACCCTACTATTGTTAGATTTGAAAAGATTATTAGTTAAGAATTTATTTGAGATGGAACATTGGAATGACGCCTCTCGCTGAAAGTGATCAATTAATTGAAGTTACAAAAATGTAGGATGAATTTTTAATTTGGTTTGAAGTGTTAGTACAAAATTGAAATGTACTAATTATGTAGTTTGGAGGTAACATGTTTCATTCGTGCTTCAATATTCAAAAAAGAAAAGAAAAAGAAGTGAACTTGCTACTATAAAGTGGTTTTATTTTGAAGTGAGAGGGTTAGGACACATGGATATTTCTCATTATAGTGCACCAGAGAGATTTTGTGACTGTCAATTTCTATGTATTTATCTTTTCAAGAATCAAATTCTAGGTAAGTGAAAGATAAAAATCCTAGGTTTCTCATTGTTTTATAATTTTTCAATCTTGGGGTTTAGGGTTGAGAGTTCACACTATACAAGAATTTCTAAAACCAATATCAAACTAGCTATTTGGGAAAGCAAAAGCAAAATCAAATAAAAAGAAATTATTTCAAACTACTTAAAACCCTAGGTTTCATAGATGAATACCATGATATTTATGATCATGTAATCTATGATAGGCTTATCTTAGAATAGATTTTCATGTGAGAATAAGGTTGAAAAGAAAATGAAAATTTCCAATAGTAACACAATACTAATTAATAGTATCAAATTTCACTATGGGTAGTTGGATTGGGATGCATGGTGTTACATGAAGTTTTCCCTTACCCAAAATTTATCATGGTCTACACCCACAATTATGATGATAAGAAAATAATTGTTAATAAATATAGAAAATAAGAAATGTTACCCATTACTACAAAATAAGTTAGAAATATGTTGGGGTTTACAACCAAATATTTTGGAAATGTCCACACTAACCTAGAAAACCTTGCTAGCAATTATGAAGTGGTCAATCAAGGGTACAAGAATTCTTTTTCTAAATAAAATAGTAGTGGATATTAACTAGTTCAAAGATAATCATAAGTCTCCTTATAAATTGGATATTTTTAAACCATGGGTTCAGGATACTATTTCCATGTTAGCATTTTACCCCGAACTAGATAGCAATCAGGAAGTGGGCGAAAGCCTCCTTAAAATGGTATATAATATCCATTATGCTACTCCACTTGTCAAATATAACTTTCTTGAGCACATTGTACAATCCATGCATTTTTTTTTAATGATTAAAGAAGGTTCCACTAAGACATTTAGGGTCACAACCTACTTGTGCTATTTATTTCTATTCAAATTTAGTCAATGTTTCTAGACAAAAAGCTTCATATTCAACCCTATACGAATGCTCAGGGAAATAATGAATCCATTATATGATTAGACCACTAAGATAAGGATGCATGATACTCAAAGGAACTACAATTATTTTATAGACTACTTTTTGGCTCCTTTGTATCAAGTAATAATAAATACTCCAATGCATTGACTTCTTGAGTCTTGTAGAGATTACATTCAACTGGGATAAAAAAATACAATTGGTTGATTGGTACTTCATGTAATGCCTATCGTGCAAACCCTAAAGGACAATAACAATGCACAATTTTTTTATTTTTTTTTTTTTAAATAATACAAAGTACACATATAATGAACCATTAACATAATTACATTACACAATAACATCATAAACATCGAGTCCTTTGGGGCACACGAGGTCACATCGCATCAAACCAACTCATTATGAAAGATACACATAAGGCTAAATAAGTTAACTAATCTTACATCCATCATAAACATTAAAATAACCATTTACAAAAGATAACATACATATATCCATAAGCATAAGTATAAATACATCACATGATACAAACCATAATAAATCTCATAAATCATGAATGGTTACAAGGGTGCATTTGCAATACGTCATCTTTTAATACATTGCATATTCACAATATATGAGATACAATAAAACCTCCCATACATGTGGGATAAATACATAATACAAAGAATGTCTAAAATACAAGATGAATATTTGGTACAAAATCCATCTAAAAGATACTAAGAAGAACGAACGTTGATGGGGAACCCAATGGGTGCGAAGCATGTTCCACCCAACCACGTGGGTTTTAGAAAAAAATCCACCCCCCATGCTCAGAGGTGACAAGGAAGTGATAGCGACCAAGAATGCCACAAAACTAACTCCAATAAGAATATCATAGTACAATAACTCCAATAGCAACAACAAAAGATTACATAGATCATAAAATACAACAACCAATATTCAATCACAATAAACTCAAAGCCATATAACACATCATAAATTCAAAGGAAACAACCATAACCACTTGCTAAGTAAATCCAAGACAACAATCATAACACACTTCTAGAGGAAACCAAGAAAGCAAAGCATAAGGGAAACTAGTGGAGAGTGTCATCGCATAGTCCTACATGGGTTATCCTGGCCCTTCCTCCAACATGAGGCGTCGACCCCCATCTATGGTTATCCTGGCCCTTCCTCCTACTTGAGCCGCTAGCTCCATAGGGTGACTCATGCAGAGCTCTTAACCTCTCCTAAGGATGAGGTAATTACTTTTCCAACCACAGCCTTCTTAATCTACCATTAGTCTGCGATAGCCCTAATGGATAGACGAGGTATCCAAGATTATCTTAATATGTTGTTACTACCCATCCCCCTAAGTTCTATTATTAGGTTTTCATTTGTTAATCTAACTCTTACATGGGTTATCTTGAGCCCTTCCTCCTTTTGAGGCGTCAACCCCCTCGAAGAGCCACTCTCCCTGGAGACCCCAAAAAATAATAAAAAATCAAGGGTTGTACCATAAAGAACAAGGCATTAAAACTCAACAGATGACATGTGAGGCATTACCCATCTCACTAAGAGCACACAAATAGAGTCTCAACAAAATCTCATACAGCCTTTTCAAAATAATGATACCAAATAACTTGTCACAACAAGAGCACTTGAAAAGAGAAACATCACTTAACAATGAAATCAAGCCTCTAGAAACCTACGATACACGACATCCCTAATGGGTTCCTAAACCAAACTGGGTTCCCATATCGGCAAAGACCAAAAGAGATAACACAAAGATAATGAAAAAGCCAATCCAAAATCTTACAAGAAAACCAACAACCATAATCACAAATCAACTAAAGCCATAATAGATTCCCGCTCTAGTTATAATGAAAAACAATTTTCCTAAATACTAAAATTTATTTCATTCCCTTCGCAAGCTAGCCAATAAATTAATTACCATTTTCATGATGAAGTTTTAAAATAGAAAATTTGTAGTAAGATTATTATAAGGTTTTCATGTTTCAATTAATAGCTTACAACCAATTTACAATCAAAGAACACAATTTCAACATACATATGTATTTTCATATATATATAAAAATAGATATATGTATATTCTTGATTTACTCTTATTTACCAAATATAGAATTAAAAATAACTATTCTAAAATAATTTATTTTCTGGAACGATAGCAACCAGAACATGAGAAATATTTATAAATACCAATACACACACACACACACACACACACACACACACACACACACACACACACACACACACATATATATTAAATTAAAAGTATAACTAAAATTTATAAGGCAAGGTACGCGACTATAAAGGATTGCTCACAACAGTCGTTTGGGATGTTGTGTACAGCCTTTTATGGCTGCTAATGTAGCTCTCCAACGCAGCTCAAAGTGATGGGGAGTACGTATGACCAGCTCAGTCCCTCCCACAAAACACTTTTTAAATTTTAAAATAAAAATAAAAAGGACGAATATTAATCCATCGGTAATATCAATTCCAACAATGCTAATTTCGGGCCAAAAAGGAAAAACACATTTAAATAAATATATGTATATATTTATATATATATATATCACACTATACTGTGTATATATATATGTATATATATATATACATATATATATATAATATTATATATATATATATATATATATATATATATATATATATATATATATTTAAATAAATATATGTATATATTTATATATATATATTATCAAGAACATCTTCTACAAGAAAATGATAAATATATTCAAATGTATATATATATATATATATATTCAAAAACCCATTTATCTCAGAGGGGAAACAATTTTCCATAACAAACTCATAAAAAATACTAGACATTTTCAGAGACCCAAATCAATTTCTTTCATTGGTTTGCTACCCAATAAATTCTAAATCTCAAAAGGTTTTTTTTCTTTTACAGAGTTAACATATTTATTTTTACTGATTTAGAGAAATCAAAAGAAATAGAATGGAACCTGAAGTCCTACGCTTGCTGAAGAATTGACGAAGCCTTTCTTGAATTCCAAATAGCCTTTTCAAAGAGCTCCACTTTCTTTCTTCAAAACTTCTCCACAAGTTTCCTTGATAAATTCTCTAATCTAAGATTTTAATCCAAAAAAGCCTCTCTTCTAGAACAATGAAAAATAAATAAATTATACAGAGAAAACAAGAGGATCTAATTTCCAGAACTCAATTTTTTTGTTTTTTGAAGCTTCTGTCAATTTTCCTGTGAATGAAAACCTCTCAATTTTGCTATTAAATAAAAAGATATTTTCTTCTTTTTCGAAAACTCCAAAAATCAGAATTAAAAGAAGTTTTCTATTTCATCACCAGCTTTTCAGCCAAAATCTCAACATTCATTGGTCCATTTCTTCTTTTCTTTCTTTTCTTGATTTTTTTTCTATTCAAACAACACGTTTTGTTTTAATTTTGATTTTGCAAATTATACTTGCAATTCACACAATTTAACTTATTTAATTATTTTATTCCATTAATTATCCTCAATGTGCTATTTTCATTAAATTATCAAAATACCTATTTTAAATAATTTAATTTACATCTTTCAATTTATTTATCTTTAATAAATTACATGGCTTTTAATTTAAAACTTTTATATTTTAATATACTCCAATAACTATTATTAACATTCATTACAATCATTTAATTATTTAAATTACATCATACCACACACCAACATAAAATAAATAACACAATTACTTTCACACAACCAACTATTATAAAATGCAAAAATGACAAAGGTCAAAGATGCACAATACCACTAAACATAAAATAGGTTGGCAAACTTGGGATGGGGTGACTTCCTTGTCATCTCTATTTCCACTTCATGCCCATTGGGTTAAATTGAGGCTCGCCCTATCCTACCGAAGCAGGTGGAATCGAGACTCTGTTCCTGCAATTCCTTCATACAAACAAGGTGTATACAACATGTATATATATAATCAAATACATCACATCGTGAGAAGGAATCGCAATGTAGTAGGGCACTCACAAATGAGTGGTATTACACTGTCCCCTCACCAAAACTATAATAACAATTACAATATCAAGTATAAAGTAGCATCGCTAACTAAACTGATCACATCATATCATCATAAAATGATTACTAATCCATTGCATCACAATATACTACTGAAATAAAATTAAACATCACCAAACCAAATGTAACCATAATGTCATATCATAATATCCATGTCATCAAATAAAGTAGCAAAGTCATCAAGCAGTCTAAACTATCCAATCCACCAATCCAACCAATAAACAATAATATCAAAGTCTCAAAGTATCAAGCAAAACCATAGAAAAATAACAAGTCCAAATAGCAACATGTGGGGTATTACATCCTCCCCCCCATGAATTCATCTTACTCCTCAAAGCTAGTAAATAGGTAAGGATAGGATTCCCTGATACGGGAGGCATCTTCCCATGTTGCTGAACTCTCATCATTGGGGTCCCATTGGACCCACACCTACTCAATATCCCTGCCCCTGAGGGTGAGTCTCCTACGCTATAGTACGGCCATGGGGTTGAGAGCTAGCTGCCCATCCTCGACATGTAGAGCATTCC
>VDFB02098371.1:0-12089 GCA_007258455.2 Sequoia sempervirens | reverse complement strand
AAATTGGAGACGTGATCCATCTCCTAATTCTAGTGATGAGAGTGACAAGAAGAGTCTTCCCCATGACTATGACAAGCAACCATTGACACAGGAAGATGCATTTTATCTTGACTACATAGTTATGAGTACTCATCACTTCTCCTTTAGTCCACACCCAAATTATTTTATGATGTGTAGGTGTGGTTTGGCTTGGGAATTATATCATCCATCGTGGGATGAAGTGATGCTATCTTCAAAAGATGGAACTAGAGATTGTTGGTGTCTGACTCGGTTATTTTCAAAGGATTAATTATAGGGTGAGAGATCATATTACCATCATGTTCATATGTATAGACATATTTTTCTACTTCTTGGCCTCAAAAAATTTCATGGGAGACATGGTTTCAGGGAGGTTATGGTGGCAGTAGGCCTGATGGCATGTTTAGTTGTTATAGTGGTCATGGAGAAGAGTTTTATCATTCCCTCAATTTTGGAGGAGCAGTTACATATCTTCCAACACCTATGATGGATAGCTAGCACATCTATAGGTGTTTAGTAGAGGATGGAGAGAGTTGTTGTGTTGCAAACACTTTTAGATATTTTTACCTCTTCATGACTGATAGATGTGAGTTTTGATTGATTTGGGATTTGGGTGGTGATAGGATTGGCACTGTGGTTTGGATGGGTCCCATTGGGTTGCTTCACCACTCTTGGCATGGTGAAGTTGATATCAGAATAGCACAGTGGAAGTCAAAGGATGTTAAATTCTTGGAATACTTCCATTCTAGGTTTGGGATCCAAGGATATATTGTTTGACACTTTACAGTTTGTTATGGGATCCTTCTTGTGTGCAGGAGTTGAATAGATGGAATGATTTTTGTCCTTACACAATTGTGTTTATGTTGGTGATGCTTGATTTATTTGGAGACATGTGGGCCATTCTACAGTTCTTCCCTTGGGCTTCTGTTGGAATGGTGTTTCATATTCAATTGCAATTGCTTGAGGACAAGAAATTTCAGGGAGGGCGAACTATAATGTCCCCCTTTTTGTGAGCATTAGAATTTCATGGATTAGACTATCTTTTTTCCCTTATAGGATAATAATGTTGGTTATAGGGTCCCATGTGGCAGTTTTCAAATTCTCTAGTGGCACTTTTGTAGTGTTTTCTTCTCCAGAGTTTGATATCATTCAGGTTTTTTCTTTGGTGGTTGTTTTGGACTCAATTTGTGCTCACTTACGATTTATAGTAAGTCACCTGATCGTAAGAGTCTAGTGTTACTATTTTTGGAAAGGCACATGGATGCTCAGTGGATGCAGTGGTTGACCTCCTAGTTCAAATGGAATCAAGAAATGTTGATTAATGAGAAAGATGTGTTATTTTTAATTATTATTAAAGGTAAGCTTGAATAATAATTAATTATTTAAAATTGCACAATATTAAATGATTAATTGACTTTATTTATTAAATATTAAAGTGTTTATGATAATGACTTATATTGACTTCTAAAAATGGGTACATTTAATAATACTAAGTCAAAGGTATTTAAGTCATGAAGTGAGCATCCAAAATGAAGATAAATTAAAGTATGAGCAAAAGTAAATATTTTATGTTATTTTAATGATATAATTTCTCATTGGAAATTGACCCCTTTGGGAGAAGAATATAAAAGGGGTATCAAAAAGAAAATTCATTATATTTTTATCATTCAACACTTATGCTTGTGAAAAAAATTCTCATGGAGAGTAGTGAACCAGGGTTTGCTACATCAAATGGGTCTTTGAGGATGTAGTCTCTCTTAGATTTTGGCTACTTGAGGGTGTGAAAGAACATCCAAAGGCTACCATTATAGGAGGATTTATTCAAAAGTCTAATTGAGATTCATTGCAGGAAATATCAATAATTACACAAGGGGTTTTGAAGATTATTCTTTTGCAGATCAAAAGTTATTGAAAATAAATATTGTTGAATATCATTATTGTTGTTCATGATCTCCTTTACTTGGAACGTAGGAGACTTATGTTGTAAATCAGAAGAGATTACAAAGGTTGTTGAAGATTATTGACTAAAATCAGAAGCATTCATGTTGATTGTTTGTCAAATTGTCATTAAGTTGGGCCATACCATCTGATAATTTTGGGTCGTACATCTCATCTTGTTAGCTGTACAGATTCTAGGGCAGGGCATGGGAAACTTAGGTTGAAAGGCCTAATTCTAGAGCCTCATTCATCCTTCTTGGGAGGTGGATATTCCTTTACATTACACCTAATGCTTTTATAATGTGGAGAACTCAATAATTAATGCCTAGCGTCCACGAATAAGGGTTTACCATTGTTGCAACTGATTTCCTAAATTGCTGATGCAAATTATTTTATATCAGATTTTCAGAATTTAACTTCAATCATCCAGGTATGAAGATTAATGAAATTTCAAACTTTTTTTGTAGAGCTTAAGTGAATATATTGAAATTTTCATGTTAATGTAAATCTGATTGGAATAAATATATTAAGAGATTGCTAAAGCAATTTTCTTTCATTGTAATTGTTGGTCAATATTCTTCAATTGGCATTCTATATGTTATATGCATTTCCTTGGAATTCATCTTGAAATCCTCAAAACAAACCAAACTCCTAAAAAAAAGAAAAACAAGAGACTTTGAAAATTACAAGTCATTCACAAGCAGACTTCGAAGTACTGAATATCTCAATAGGGGTCAGGATATTACAGCTAGCTAGAGTGAGAAACTATTTATTCAATTTTTTGAGCTTGTTTTCAATATTACCCTTTATCCAATTCTATATTTCCTTGAGGTAGGGGTTAACAAAAAATGGGATGCACAAGTACCTTACCTGTTTGTTGGGACCCCCCACTAAAAATCATACTTTTAAAACCACTCTAGCAGAGTGTCATGCCAACCTAACATGATTGACTTAGCATTAGATAACTTAGCACTAGATGCATTACAAAAAAAATTAGAAAGCATGAGATATTCAATATTGTTCTCATTAAGATCTAGAAATAAAGTAGTTTCATCATCGAACCGAATGTTTAGCACATCCTCTTTGTTAGGGAGGGTGATGCCCTTTACTTTGGGGGGGTAGATTTTTCTCTTAAGAGGTATAATATTGCATTGGATGCAATAACAAATAGAGTTGGTGTCAAAGGACAGCCATTTCTATTGGCCTTTCAAGGTTAAAATCATTAGACGGAGAACCATTTATCTCTATTTTGGAAACTACATATTTCATTAGAGTCTTTACCATTTGGAAAAATCTTCTAGGGAATCCAAAAGCCTTCAACATCAAAAGAATAAAATCCCATTCCACTTTGTCATAAGCCTTCTCAAAATCAAGAAGGAACATTGCAGCATTCTAGTTGGATTCATTAGCCCAATGCATGGCTTCCCATTTGATTAGAAAATTCTCAAGAATGTGTCTTCCTTTTATGAACCCAATTTTGGTATTGCTCATGAACTTATGAAGGATGTCCACCAATCTTGTGGAAATCACTTTGGGAAGAATTTTTTAGGAGACATTTAGGAGTGTGATTGGTCTCCAATTTTTAATGAGTTATTTTTAACCTTCTTTGTGGATTAATTTGATTATCCCTTTGTCGATGGACTTCCCAAGGATTCCTTTTAGTAAGGCATCTTAGTATAAGTGGAGAAGTCCCACACTTATCCTTTCCAAATTGTGCTTGTAAAACTTAACTAGGATCCTATCTTCTCCCAAAGATTTATCATTGCTTAGGATGTTGAAGGCTTTCTTGACTTTGTAAAGTGAGATCTTCTCAAGTAGGGAACACTGCTCCTAAGATAGATTCTTTGGGATGATTTTTTTGCACAATTACATTGCATCTTGCCTTAATGTGGTGTTACCTTCTGATGTGGATAGTTTCTTATAGAAGCCTAGAAATGATGACTTAATTTCCTCTTGATCTATGATTTTTGTGTTATCTTTCCAGACCCTCTCAATTCTCTCTTTGGCATTCTTACATTTTATGGTTTTAAAGAAGAACTTGGAGCCCTTGTCCCCATTGTTTATCTATTTAGAAGATAAAGTAAGGTTTACCACTATGAATGAACAAGATGGTAAACCACTAGTTTTCTCCTCCTAAAACATTTAATTATGAGGACCAAAACACCTAAATAACAATTAGAAACTAATCCTAACTGTTATAGCAATGAAAAGGGAAGTTTTGAGAGCTTGAAATGATGTGTACCTTACAGCAAAGAGGTTGTTTTTAGGGCACAAAGGACTCATTCGCCTTTAGTGGTGAATGGGTCCCTATTAGGGTTTATGAAACTAAGATATGGGTTATGTTCCTTGATGCCTGCACTCTCAGATCCTCGATTGTTAGCCCTTGAAAACCTATAACAATTTTTTTCATGGGTGTATTTGCACTTCTCAACACAAATAGAACATAAATGCTCTCTCTCTTGAAAGATAATTCCTACAAATAAGTTGTAGAAAATATCCCAAGGTCTCTCGAGTGTCAAGTCATGACAATGCTTGGAATTATTCAGTTGGTTGATGTGATTTGTTGGTAATCACAAAGGGAATTTATGGCTGACTAAGCATGGAGGGAATAAGATCTATGAAAGGAGTTTTGTGAATTTTGGAAATGAAGAACAATTGTTGCAAGTTCAAGACAAGAGTCTAAAACTCCTCTTTACTCATCAAATTTGGCTTTTGGATGATGCTAGAAATTTTTATTACTTCAATTTTCAAAACAAAAGTAAAAAGGGAAAAGAATAAGAAGTTCCCTAAACCTAAAACTAATGTTGAACAGTAACAATGGAGGATGCTATAGTGGATAGCCTTTCTGAAACTAAGTTCCAATTAACCAAAATCAGCCTACAATCTCATGAAACAAGTGCAATCTTCTAAGGTCTGTATATTTTCAACCATCCATTCACCATTAAGCATGAACAATAGATGAAATTAAGTGCAGCAATGAAATAATGCTCAAACTAACTTTACATAGCTATTTATCATCAATAGACAACAAAAAGTATGAGCAAGGAAGATATCAACACCATAGCATTATTCACCATTAAAGTGCAGCATAAATAACAACTAAAGCAACTTAAAACTAGAACAGCAAAGCTAAAATCTAAGATTCAGAGAATGAATCATGCACACATGTGAAGAAAACACAAGAATCCATCAAACAATGATATTCTCATTAAATTTGTGCAGCATTCCTTTACACAACTCAATTCTCTCCTTGAAAATGAGAGACCCCTATTTATAGTTTCCAAAAGAAAAATGAATGGAAAAGATTCATTCTCATTGTGTGGCTCAAATTCATTTTACAAAGTGTTTCTCCTACCCCAAATAAATGACAATATAAAATACAATCTTTGGATTTTTCTCTATTTTGACATCTAGTCTATTTTATCTTTAGCTGCCTTGACACTATAGTAATTTTTTCGTGTAGTACCATCCTTTGTAACTATTTTGACAATAATTCATCATCTATGATAGGATTTTCAGCCACTTTCTGAGCATTTTCATACTCGATGAATTTTCCAAACATGGCTACAAGTTTCCTTTCTTCAAAGAGCTCAAATTTGAGGATTTGGAATGACATCCTCTTGATTCTTTTGATGAATACTTGTTGATTCTTTGTATAATTTGAGGTAGCCTCCATCATCTACTATGTCTAGATGAATGCCCTTGTAGAAAAATCCATAAATTCTAGCAACAGGGTGTCACTAGTTCCTCGCTCCATTTTCTTGTGGAACAAAGGCTTGATCTTTTCCGGATCTAACTCCAAGGAAAACATCTTGAAATCTATCATTAACTTAAAATAATCAGCACTATCCATCTTATGCTCAACAGCCCACTCATTTTCAACCTCGAGGTCATGCAAGACCTTCTCTAGGACTTCCTTTCTATAATCTAGGTTCATCAACCAGGTTTCTACCAGCCAATGATCCTCCTTTTCTAATTTCAACTCCTCTTCCTAGATATTTCGAGAAAGCCTGAGGATGCACTCCAATTTTAGATAAGTGATCATGTATTCCTTTGGGAACTCCTTACAGGTATTCATCATACTTTCTATATCTTTCCTTAGGCTTCGATACTTGTTATACATGGTGACCACATGGTCGATCCCTTTGTCACTAGTAGATACCACCTTGTTGAACCAAGCAGTCATGGACTTGGTCTAGTTCTTCCTCTTCTCCATCTTACTGATATCCTCTTTTGATAGCAAGGAGGGTGGAGCTAATGTTTCTATTGGGGTCTCCTCTTCTGTAGATTTCTACGATTGAATATAAGCAGTGAGATTAGTTACATGTGCTTTCAGCTCTTCATTAGTGGATTGATCCTTGCTCATTTATTGCATGATGGTGACTACCAACCATTGGAATTCATCTATCTTTTGTTCACGGGTTGTCAAGCCTAGATTAATCATTGATATATTGTAGTTGGTGCCTATATCTTTGTCTATTATAGGGGTGGAAATTTTTATTTTTCGGGATCCAAAGGCATCCACTTTGATGTGAGAGCAGGTCTTAGGCTTCTTCTCCTTCCTAGTTCTTGTTTGGGCTCAGGCTAGGATTGCTTCTAGCCTTGCTCTAGGTTATGCGGTCACAAGAGCCTTCTTTTTCAATTATCTCTCCAACCAATCAGGAATTTCAGTTTGACCCTTGGGTTATTCATGATCACATGTCCTAACAGCTTACCCTCAATCACTCTGAAGATACATTTCTTCAGGTTCAATGAAATGTCAAACTCTCTACATTCTTGAAAGACCTTGCACAAATCAGAGACATGATCTCTTTTCTTTAAGAACACAATGAGATTTTCCATGTATATGATGATGCACTTGTTGATGAGATATTTTAAGGAAATATCTATTGCACGTTGGAATGTAGCACCGGGGTTGATTAATCCAAATGACATTATTTTGTATGCAAACTTTCCCCATTTTGTAGTGAATTTTATTTTATGTTTATCCTCATACTACACCATAACCTAATTATATTATGAGTAGCCATCTAGAAATGACATCATTTGTGACCCATTCACTATTTGTAATACTTCATCCAAGGAGGGCATTGGATAGTTATCCTTTTCAGAGGCCCTATTTAAATTTTTGAAGTCTACACAAAATTGGATTTCCCTATTCTTTTTCCTAACCAAAACCAGGTTAGCCATCCACGTGGAATGCCTGATAAGAAAGATGATTCATGTAGATAGTAGCTTATGAACTTCTTTGAAGATGATAGGCTTTAGTAGTGCATTGATTGGGTTTTGACACTATCGAAAAGGCCTCACATCTGGCTTGAGGAGAATGGTGTGAGTGATTATTGAAGTATCATATGTTTTGAGGTCCTCATACCCCCAAGAAATCACATTGTGATAAATGTGTAATGCATCAATAATCCCTTTTCTTTCCTCTAAAGTGCACACTTTTCCTATAAAAACATTTTTAACTTCTTTAGCAATACCCATGTTATGAGTATCGCATTGATTGTTGATAGACTCCCTTTTAGTCTATTGATCCTTATCCCTTATCTGATCCAAGTTAAATATTATTTCCAGCTGAACCATACCTTGTGGTATTTTGTTTATTTTGAGGTTGGTGACCCCTTCTATGTCCAATTCAGCCTCTTTGGGCTCTATTTCATCAATAATTTGGGCCAGTTAAGGACAAAGGTTGGAGGGTTCTTTTTTCTTGGGCTAATGCATCAATAGTATGATTTTCACGATGTGGAATCAGCTAAATATTAAATGCATCTAAGTCTTCTATAAGATCCCATACCCTGTGTCTATAATTCTCTAACCTTTTGTCATGATAAAAGTATAGTTTTTTAACTTGTTTCACAACTAATTCAAAATCTCCAAAGACTTGCAACATTTTAACTTTCTTTCTTAACGCCAAAAAAATCTCATGAATTAATGCTTCATATTTTGCTATATTATTCATGTAATAAAATTGGAGTCTATGGGCACCAAAATACATCTTACATGTGGGATTGATGATCTTGAAGCCGGCTCCTACTCCTTGCTTGGATTTGGACCCATCAAAACATAGTGTCCAAAATTAGAAGAGTCTTTGACTTTGGAGTTGGTTTAGAATGCTTCCTATCTTTGTTGCTCATCTACTTTTGTATCATTAGGTGGTTGTGTGGATCTGGGTTGGTCTTGACTTTGATTCCTTCCTATTTCTCCCCTAGGAGTAACTTGTCCTTTGATATGACCCACTGCTGCTTAACATAGGTAGCATTCAAATTCAAAATGGGCTACATTATGTACCCTACACTAGCTTGGCAGTAGTAGCTCCTAAAAATTTGTTCTGGTTCCCAAATTGATCTAATCCTATGCACATTTATGCATAAATTCTTGGAATCCATCTAGCAATCCAAGCTTACCATCTTCGTAGGATTCTTCATCTTTGAATTCAATAAGCACCTCTATACTATCAGGGGTGTGGGTTAAGTTGGTGGGGGAACTACACAATACAAGGACCTCTTCAGCCACTTCTTCTTGGAACTCTTCTTCACCATGATAAGCCATAGGACAACAATTCCTCAACCCCGTTTCTATAAATAGCACCTTGTTCATGTTGTACTCTGTGATCATGAACTTCATTTGAGGTTGCCTATCAATGCGGATCTAATTGGGTAGCCCCTTCTAAGGCAGCCATAGGTGGGAATAATATAAAGCAGCATAACCATTTAAGGATCAGGTGAAATCTCTTCCAAGTATGATGTTGTAGGTTTCTGGGATATCGGCAACCTGAATGTCTATAACCTGTGGGACTCTTGGATCCACTGTAATCTACATGGGTATTCTATTTAGTTCTCCAACTATGTTCACTTTCATCTTATCCAATTGAGTTACCTTCCGTCGGGAGGGGGTGGGAGTTATTTATAGGGATTTTCACATTGCCAATGGCATGACATTGGTTGAGGCTCCTAGATCCAACAAATAGTTGTGTAGATTCTTTCCAAATATTTTGATTATTGTCAATAAATGAGGGGTTTCCAATTTCCCTTGAAACAGCCCCACTAAAACGCTAGCCTGGGCCACTTGAGCTTTGTCTTTTTCATTGGATTTATCTTTCAGTTGCACTAGGTTTGACTCCTTTGGGGGAATTTTTGTCTACTGATTGACTTTTATTGACTTGTTGGTTTGGGGGTTGATCGGGCTTCTTCCCCAGGATTTCCCTAATCACAGGATCACTTTGGGAGGTATTAAAGGAAACCACCTTGGTAGGAAATTCTTGGGTTGACTTGGATGAAGCAGCCCCATTGAGCATTCTAAAGAAGGAATTTATAACCATTGGGAATCTAAGTAATTCAAAAGCTGAAAGACTTGACTTAACCTTCTTCAATTCTTTAGCTACATATTCCCCCATTTGTTCAACCTCTGCTTCAAAATATTTTCCTTTGGAAGAAATAGTGGGTTGGTCTTGAGTTTTATTTAGTTGTCTATTTCTATTAAATTACTAGGTAGGCACATGGGGGTAGGTAGAATTGTTGTTGACATTAGGATCAAGCAGAGTACAAAAGTTGTTGGGAGGAGTAGAAGTCGTAAAAGGGTTGCCAACTTGTCTATTCCTTAAGTTGTATGGGGTTTCTCTTTGATGAAACATTTGAACCTCATCCTCATGAGGTTCTTCCTCATCTATGGGACCATTATCTATTGAATCGAAGAGTTGGGATAAGGCACTATTGTTACTTACCTCTTTCGCTTCTTCGTCCTTGGACGTAGCCTCCTTCTCGAGTCCATTGCTTTCACTTTTTGGGAAAGGAGCCTGGTTGACCACCAATACTAAGGAATCATATGGATCTAAAGGGACTAAGTCTCTATAACCTGAGCTATCAACTGCATTCTAGACTTCTACTTGAAAAATTTCTACTGCAATTTTAAATTCTGAACAATCCAACTTGGAATGCCTATTCGTTTTGTGGATTCAACACCATCTAGACAAGGCAGCCTCCGCTAAATAAACCCCACTTATGGACTTGTCTATATTACCCAATTTCTCAAGAGGTGTGGGAATGCCTCCATTGTTTGGCCTCGTGTTCCAAGTTTTATTTTTCCTTTGTGAAGGTCTTATTTCAAAGCCCTGCCTTGAATTCTAACCTATTTCATAATTTTGTCTGGAAGATGTGCCTGAGTAATGGTTCTTGTTACCGATTTTCCTAGAATCAATCGGTGGGAACCTATGTTTTCAAGTGTTTGTGATGGCCCAAATGGAGGAACATTTGTATCGGGGTTAAATCATACATCTGATGCTATTTCAGAGGAAGTCTGTTGGAAGGTATGCCTCAGTCAGACCTGGTATAGAACTCCTCAAAGAAGAAAGTTAGTGAGACCCTCCAGTTGTCTTGATGACTGCCTGTTGTGCTATATTCATTCAAAATCCTTAAGTCATTGAGACATTTTGGTCGCCATGAAGTTTTCTATCTCTCCCCGACCGGGGAGGTCCCACTGACAGTTGTTCGCAAGGTTAGCGTTGGGGAGAGTGGTTTACCTTAAACCGACCTATGGCGATACAAATGGAACTCTCGGCATAATGTTTGAATAGGGAGATGTCTACTTGACGAGGGTGGCGTCGTAGAAGAAAGAGTGTCATTGGGGAGAGGTCATGCCGTCAAATGGAAGTCCGTGAGGTTATGGTCTCGGTGTAGCCTCTGTGACCGAGGAGTCTCACCAAAATGGAATTCCTTCGGTGTAATGATGGGACTTGGGGTAATGTCCACCAACTCTAAGGGTCTCGCTGAAATTTTTGAGTTTGGCGTGAGATGCAGCCAGCGCATTAGATGTCTTACCCGGTTTGTGGCCTTAGGGTAAGGTCTTGCCAGCATTGAAGTCTTGCGAAATGTTTGAGCTTCCGGGGATAATGGAAGAGGTTGGCATGATGTCTGTAGGCAAATGAAGCTCTCACCGAAGGTTTATTGCTTTTCGCTAAGATGTACGGCGACGGGGTGGACTCTTACCGAGATTTGGGCTTCGGCGAAAGGAAGTCTCCCTTCGCTATGAAAGTGCGGCCAAATGATTTTAGTCTGCGCCCGGCCGGATGAAGAGGTTGACATGATGTCTTACCCGATGGTAATTGTGGTCTCATGAAGGTTGTTCATAAGATTGTTGCATGGGGGACTCGATGTTTGAAAACGGTGTAAGGTCTCAACGACACATAGGAGTCGTCGACATGGAGATGATATCGATTATAGCGTCGGCCGACGGTTAGGTCTCCCTGAAATAAAATGGTCTCGCCGGAGGAAGTTGAGCTCGACATGATATCTCGCCGACAAATGGAGCTCTCACCGAAGGTCTTGTGGCTTCACTACGATATCTTGCCGACTGAGAGAGTCTTGTCGATAGCGATGGACTTGCCAATGGAAAGGGATATCGGATATAACTCCTACTGCCCGCCATGATGTCTGGCCGATAGCGGTAGTCTGGGCGACAACTTTATGTTGCGGTATAACTCTTGCACACTCTCCATGACCTCTGGCCAATAACGATTGTCTTGCCAATGTTTTTTTGTGATATCGATATGACTTTTGCATTCGAGATGAGGTCTCACCGACAGTTGTATGCTATTTCGATGCTATTGTAGGGTATAATCACATCAGGGAGACATGGATAGTGTCTCACCGACATGCGATTCTATCTAAAGAATCTTTTGACCCCTTGGGAATCCTACGTGAAGCATGTTCAACCAATCAAAGGGAACTAAAGGCGAACCATGGTAGTTTGACCAGTGGGAGGAAGATCAACAAACTATATATGACATTGATCTACTCTAAGATCAAATGCGATGAATTGGCTCAGTAAACAATGTTCTTTGGATCTAACAAGGTGGGATCTTTGCTTCTCGAAGATGGTCAACTTGCAGAAAGATCTTGAGCACAGGAAAGCCGAAAGGAAGAAAAGGCCACGAGTCTCAGTGACAGTTGTGGTCTCTGCTGACAAAAGGTAGATAGATATTTATGATGTCACTCAAGAACATTCAAAGCAGCTCTAACGAGGTTCGAGGGTGGACACGAGGGCCAGAAGTTAATGCAATTGTTGTAAAAGATCTGAAGGCCACTCCTAAGGGTGATCTTTTCACCGACATGGACAGAGGGATGCACATTGAATGC
>VDFB02098370.1:0-21294 GCA_007258455.2 Sequoia sempervirens | reverse complement strand
AATTTTCTTGTTTCTCTAGATAACGGAATTCCAGATAATGCAACTCCTCTTATACAATTAGAACTATTTGTTAGTAGACTACAAAGAAGACACCCACTATATTCAAATCAAAAGCATGCGAGCTCAATGATAAAACTATTGAGTTGTAGAATCAGTAAGACGTTTTGCATGGGTAGTTTACATAAATGATTAATTTATTGTTTCTCTCTTTCGTTCTCTCCCATATTGATTAAATTGCATTGTTGAAAGAGTTATTTACAACAAATAAAAGAGTCAAACACAAACTCTTTAATATGCACAACATTTGTCATTATTTGCTTCAGTTAGATTGATACGCAACATATTGGTACAAGAAAAGCAATCTATGTAACAGTTGTTATAGCTATTAGGATGATACTCATGAATCAAATGTATGCCATTCTCCAATGTTTTCCTTATACTTTTTTTACAATTTTTCTATTTCTCTATAATATTTAATCCCAACCAATGCAGCTTGATTTTACAACATATTCATGTATATATGTATGTATATGTGTACATATATCTATAACATATACATACCTGTTACCTTAAGAGAAATTGTACTTAAATGTTGGCCTATTATTTTTGTTGTCTATGTGTATACCCATTTAGGGACGATATTCAATGTTGAAATATGGGAAAGTATACTTTGATGAAGTTATGCATATATACACTATGTGCATCTTTGTTGTTATACACATTTTGTACTATTAGCCCCTTTGTATCCCTATCAAAAATAGAATGCATATGCATACATACATTTGCAAATAGTTTTGACTGATTTCATAGCTGAACAGTTTTATCATTAAGCTCACATGCTTTTTATTTCCTTTCATGCTCCAGCAACTTGGCCCAACCATCTTTTAATTGTAATTCTTAAGTGTTTTTTGGTTAGGATTGGTTATTTGTATGCTATTGGTCTATTTTTTTTATTTTCTATGTGTATCTTTGGTGTTCCAGCCATTACCATGGGAGAAATTATAGTTATTTGTGTGTAGGGTTTAGCATTGTATGAAAGCATTAACATATTGGAGGTAAAATTAGTTTGGTGTTTGTCTAGTATTATTCTAGTAGGTCTTTTAAAATTTGTCTATCTATGGTGATGTAGCTCAAATTTTCAATGAAGCTTGTATATTTTTGTAGAACATAATTCTACTAATTTCTACATATAGAACCACACATATAATCTATGTGAAAGTAAATAAATTCATTGAGATTATGTTCAAAGCAGTTGGTTTTATAGATCTTATAAATTCTTCTCATGCAAAGAATCAAAAATAAGTTATCCCATAAAAGAATAAGAATACCTCAACTGGTTGTGCATACACAACACTAAATATTGAAACAACCTTTTCATCATTTGTGTATATCTTTGTCATTGCAACCATTATCATAGGAGGAATTGTAGCTTACTGCATGTAGGGTTTAGGGTTGTATGAAGCAATTGGTTTTATAGATCTTATAAACTCTTCTCATGCAAAGAATAAAAAAATAGTTATCCCATAGAAGAAAAATAATACCTCACTTGGTTGTGCATACACAACACTAAATATGGAAAGATCCTTTTCATCATCTAGATCTATATCTTTGGCATTGCAGCCATTTCCATAGGAGGAATTCTGGCTATCTGTGTGTAGGGTTTAGGTCTACATGAAACCATTGACATATATATATGCATACATACATATATCTATATATATATATGTATGTATGTATGTATGTATGTATGTATGTATGTATATATGTGTGTGTGTGTGCCATAAAAAATGGACCCTTGTCATTTTCATGCTCTTTTAGATCTTGTTTCATAGTGTTGGAACTATGTTTCTTTAATTTTATGATGTGTATTAGCTTGAACATGCTTATTTTGGTGCTAAAACTCAAATAACGATGTCTTGTGAAGGTGTTGTGAAGTGTTGTATGGCATTTCTACATTCTTCCAGACTCTATCTAATGCAATTCACCTATAAACCACTTTTGATTCATTAACAAGTCCTATTTTGAAGTGTTTTAAAGTCTTGTAACAAGATTTCATGATTTTTAAAGCATATTTTCACTATTTACACCCTTATCATGTTTTATTTTGTTCCTTTATGCCCTCATATGCTTATATTAAGTGTATTTTTGGTTCCTATCCTAACAAAAAACATTAAAAACAACATTATTCTTGAAACTTGGTTTTGGGTCCCAGGTGGGACTCATTCGCCAAGGGTAGTGAATGAGTCCCCCTTGGCAACAAATTGAAAATATTTCAAAATTTCTTTCGATATTTTACTCAAATTCACTTCATATCAGCCTATGATGAGGTATGAACAAATAGTAAGGGACAAGATTTTTATAAATATGTGATTTTAACCTCATTTTACATCTAACACAATTCAAGAAATCTCTGCATTCAAGCATTCATAATTCAAGCACTCAAACATTTTGCATCATCAATGTAAGAAATTTTTGAGCACTTTGGAGCAACCATTGACATCACTTCAGATTTGCATATTCAAGGATTTGGTAAGTTTGTAATACTTTCATGTTATTCATTTATCATTTCCTTTACATTTCATTCATTTCTATTAGGTTTGATTACCAAAGTGAGATTTGACCAAGGCAAACCCCTATTCACTAAACCCCCAACATTTTTCCCCTTTGTGCATGTGTATTTGTAGCTTTGTTTTGCATATTTAATAGGTTTAAAGGTGTTGAAAAATGGAATTCAAGTCAACTAGGCTCTTCAAGTCAACTCATAATCCTTTCAAGCATTTTGACTGTTTTCTGCCCATTTTCTACAAAATTGACCCCAACAACCTAATATTCATACATTGCCAGGTTTGGATTAGCAGTGTTGTCTTCTGATTTTCTAGAAATATTGGGGAGGACTAAGTCACCACCCTTAGTGAATGAGTCCCACTTGAAATCTGAAAAATCTTTATTCTGTCATAAATTAACTCCTAGCTATTAGAAATCAGTTCTTGACACTTTTTCAACAATAGGAGAACTAATTCACCACCCTTAGCGAATGAGTCCCACTGTGAAAAAATAAAAAATTTCATCAGCATTCCAAACACTCTAGAAAACTCGTACAACATCTAGGTGCACTCAGATTTGACCCTGTATCTTCTGTTCTGCATATTTCTATCAATTTCTTCATCTTTCATAGTTGTTTGCATACCATGGTGTGTTTTCAAACATAGCTTAAATTGCACTTTAACATTCATTTTAGATCATTTTAATTAGTCAATTGCATTTATATTACTTAATTTACATAGAATCGCATTGCATACATCCTAATTTAAATGTGAATAAGCATTTTAGGAGCCTAAATCTCTCTCTTTCTAGGTGGAAAATTTTAGGAAGAGAGCAAGCATTTCAGTTTCCTAAAATCTATCACATTTTGGTGAACCCGACTCTTGAAAATTTTTAAACTTCTGATTGCATTCATATCTTGCATCCTAGTTTTCATTTGCATTTACATTCAATTAGGACATTGATTTGTTATTGCATTCTAGGATCTTTTATTTTGCATTAGTGAAAAACTCATTTAGTTTTCATTCTTGCATTCAATTTCATTGAAAAAAATAAAATGAAACTTTTCATTATGTGTCTGAATTTTCATTTTGAAAGGAATTTAAATCATTCTTAAAATTCTAAAAAATACAAAAACATTGCATCTTGGGACTCATTCACCACCTAGGGCGAATCAGTCCCTCTGCATATTTTAGACATTAATTTTGCATTATTTCTGGCATTTTCCTACATTTCTATTTTCTATATTTGTACCTTTGTTATAGTTAGTATATTTTTTGTTATTATCATTTTACATTCTTAGATTATCTTGCATTCCCATTCACCCTTCCTTTGTGGTACTTGCACGATTGTTTGGTACCCCATTGATAATACTTTAGTGAGAAGAAGTTCTAGACTCATGGCATCCCATGATATCAATTTCATTGTGGACCTTAGGATCTCATGAGCTCCTACTTTGTGTATGGAAAATGGTGTACTAGGCCCTAACAATACCACTTCCATGTCTTCCCCTTTCCATCCTATGCATGTTGACAATCAAAACAAGTCTCTCCTACAAGAAAAGGTTATTAACATTCATGAGGATTTTTCACATTTACAACAAGACTTGTCACTTGAAAACATTTCCACCACTACCATACCCACTATTGAGAACCTTCATGTCTTAATTGAAAGTGATGATGGCTTTCAAGTGCTAAAACAAATAGCTAAAATTTATAATAAACACGCCTCTTCCAATACTCCATCAACAAACACTCCTATCACCCAAGGAGCATCTCAAGTTCCTCCTCCTTCAACCATAGCTTCCATACCAACTTACACCAATTCAAAAGTCCATACAACTCTACATCAATCCAATTATGTCACTACTTCTTTCCTTATTTTCACTAGCATTCCTACTCCTTTTGTGGCATTGCAACCTCCTTCCACCACTTTCACACCCCTTACTATTCCTTCCATTTCCCCTAATATCAGCTACACTCCATCACCATTTTCACTTCCATCTCAACCCCATTATCATGATCCCTTCATTTAACACTATTTCATCCATGCAACACCAACTTTCGACCATTAGTCAAGATCAAACTACTCCAACCACATATCTTGTTCATAGCAGCCCATTATCATTAGAAATCTTATGTACCTCGATGCCACAAGGAATATAAATTCCAAGGTTTTAAAAATATGGAGGAAAAGGAGATCCTATAAACCATTTCAATGCTTTTACTGCCTTGTATTGTGATTTTTTCTTTGACGATAAACTTTTGGAAGAGCTTTTTCTAAGGACCTTGAAAGATATTGCCTTAGAATGGTTTTCCAATTTACCTAATCATTCCATCCATTCATTTAATGAACTGGTGGAAGATTTCATTAATCACTTTCAAGTGCACATGACACCTAAAAGGAAAATGGCAGACCTTATGCGATGTAGAAAAAACACAGATGAAAATGTGATAGATTTCATCTCCTGATATAAGTCCTTATATGGTCAAGTTGATGTCCAAATTCCATATGCACATTTGTAGAAGATGTTTATTGAGAATTTGCACACCAACCTCCAAGATAAAATTACCATGATGAAATTCCCTTCATTCATGCATTTGTGCACAACCTTATGTGATTATCAAAATTTGGTTTCAAGTCATGAATCAAAATCCACTTCTAACCGAGTTGACAAACCTGAACATAACAATCCACACCGAAACAACACACAAAATTTCTGCAAACCTAACCAAGGTTTCTTACAATTTAGTTCACCTCCTTCACCCCAACCACAACCAACTTCACAAGTTCAAAATTCAATGGGGTAAAAGAAAAAAATTGTGTCACACTTTATAAAGGAAACAACCAACACTGATCCAATTTTTAAACTTGAATCACTAAAAAGTGGCATATATGTTTTGAATTTTGAAATGATGTAAACTAGTAAAATATGTATTTTTTACTATATTTTATATTTTTTATTTTTTTAAAAAAATTTAAAAAATATTTTAAACTAGATTTTAATAAATTAACACTATAATTTAGTTGTTGATAAAATGCTAAAAAATGAAGTTGCATGGGATGTCAAACTTTTTATAGTAATTTTTTTTTTCTTTCAATTTTTTTGTGTACATTTATAACTTGAAACTTTAGTGCATGGATATTTTCTTTTCCAATTTTGATAAATATATGTTTTTAAATAAATATTAAAATGTGTATGAATCAAAAACTAGTTTCCATCAGACATCAACTTTCATATTAAATATTTATCAAAAATGGAAAAAAAAATACCATCCTGAAATAGATTTTTTTATCTAGTGCATCATATTTTTTTATAAATTTTAATATTTTTCCTTGGCATGGTAATCAACCTAATATTTTGTACTGATAACCTATTTTTATTAAAAATTAAAAATAAAATACAAATAATAATTAAACTATCAAAATAAATATATTCTTGAAAACTACACTTGTGGATCTACAAAAGGGTATTTTTATATATTTTTTTAAATGTAATTTACATTAGTAGAAGTTATTGAAACTTCAAGTTTTTCAAATAATTTTATTTTTTTGGTAAATTGGATTCAAAGTGGTGCTCCATATATTTTTAGCCAACAATTTTAGTTGAGAAAGTTGTGGAAGTATCTAACTTAGCTAGAATGAATCTTACTAGATCATATGTTTGACAAAATTTGATTTTTAGTTAGAAATACTTAAATTAAGTTGTGTTGATAAGTTGGCTGAAAGTGTGACACAACTTTGTGTTTTTACCCAATGGTTGCCTCTAAAACAGTCGTGCCTTATCATTATGGCAATCCAAATAGACATTTCACCCCTTTAATTGACACCCTCCATCAAACAATAAACCAACTCATCCAAAAATGCATGCTTACCTTACCACCTATTCGACCACTTGATCCTAATCAACCCCTACCTACTACCTTCAAGCCTAATGTTTATTGTCATTTTCATCATCAAAATGGCCATGACAACGAACATTGCAAGTGTCTTAAACATCTAGTTCAAGACCTCATTGATTTGGCTTGTAATACCCCCATGTTGCTGATATTCTTTGTTACTGTTTGTTACTTTTATATGTTAGTGTGATACTAGTTTGTAATGGTGAGTAGTTCACCGACTTGGTGTGTTTGGATGCATAGTTTAGTTGATTGCTACTTGTGACATTATTATGATGATTTACAATACTTTGTGTGGTGTTTAGATTATTTGATTATGCAATGGTTTTTCATTATGTTATATATGTCGATGTTGTCATTTTATGATGTTTAATTTGGTTTCAGTAATACATTGTAATGCAATGGTTTAGTAATTAGTTTATGATGTGATTAGTTGGTTAGCAATGTTATTTCATAGTTGATATTGTAATTGTAAGTATAGTTTTAGAGAGAGGACAGTGTAGCACCACTCATTTACGAGTGCCATGCTACGTTGCAATTCCTTCTCACAATATGATATTTTTTATTATATATACATGTGTTACTTGATGTTTATTGGTATGCAGGAATTGCAGGTATAAAGTCTCAATTCCACCTGCTTCAGCAGGATGGAGCAAGCATTAAATTAACCCAATGGGTACAATGTTGAAAAAAGGGAGTTGATTTGGAAGTTTCCCCATCCCAAGTCTATCGTTCTATTGTGAGTTGTTGTGTCATGACTGAGGTTTTATCCTTGTCATTATGTAGTTTGATTGTTGATTAATTATTGTGTTTATGGTTAGTGGTCATTTAATTAATCTTATTTTATAAGATTAATTAATGTTGTCTTATTTTTTTAATTAATTTTAAGTTAGTTACATGTTGAATTTTAAATATATTGCAAATTAAAAAGTTATTTAATTAATTAAAAGCGTAAGAAATTAATTGAATTAATAATGATGATGATAATTAAATATTATCTTTTTTCCTGTTATTAAATTAGAAAATCTTGTGTGGATAATATCTTGAGTAAATAATTTATTTTAATTAAAATTGTAGATAAGTGTGTGCTTTTAAAAGCAGGAAAATGACCAATGAGTGAAGGGGGATTTTTGAGGAAAAATATGTTGAGCTTTATTTAATTGGATATTATTTTATTTTGTGGGGGGGATTTTTACACGTGCAGAAGGTTTTTCTAGTTTTTGGTCTGTAAAAGAAAAGAAAAATAGTTTTTTTTTGTTTTTCTAGGTGAAAGTTGTTCTGGAAGAAAATATTAAAAGATTGATTCAGAAGGAAGTTGAAGTCAGGAAATCAAGAAGAAGCTACAGAGGGGATTCTACGTCAAATGAAGGACTCCAGGTTTTCTTCTTTTAAATTTATTATTATTATTTTTTATAAACAATGTCTGGGTTGCTGTGTTTTTGAAAACCTATTCCTCTATTTCTTTTGAAAGTGGTTTTTTGATTGAAAACTTATGTGTATTAAAACTCTCAAATCTTCTGTAGAAAACTTTAGTAGAACCTTTTCGAAATTCTTCAATATAGTTTAGTAGTGAAATTTATTGTTTTGAAATAAAAATCATTTTTAATTGAAGGTCGAATTTACATGTCAGATCTATTTTGAGTTTATTGAAAAATCTTTTGAAAATCTTCATAAAATTTAATGGTGGAAATAATTGTTTTTTGAAAAGAAAATCCTTTTTTATTTACTGGTTGGGTTTGTATGTCCAGATTTATTTTAGGTCTATTAAGAAAATAATTTATTTATATGATTTATTGTGAATCTCTTGATGAATATATATATATATATATATAATATATTATGTAAAATAAATTTTATTTAAATTAAAATATTTAAAAATTAATAGGGGTGGAAGGTTGGTCGAAGTCGTACCCTCCCACGACCCTGTTGTGGTGACAGTACGCAGTCACCATAGCTACGCACAGTAGTTGAGGTTGTTGGGCGCAGTCCATGGGGACTGTGGCCTCCCCACAAGGGGAGGTATGTAGTACCCCCCGCCTGTGTGGAGGTTCGGCCCTTATAATTTTTTTTATTTTTTATTTTTATTTGTTTTTAATTGGTTTTATTTAATTCATTTTTTTATGTGTTATTTCAATTTTTAATTTATATATATATATAGTTATATATATGTATATATATATATTTAAATTATAATTTTTAAAATATGATATTTATTAAAGGTTTTATTAAATGATTATTTTATTTATATATGTGTTTTATTTATATATATATATATATATATATAAATACGCATAAAAGTGTATATATATGTATATGTATATAATTGCTTATATATGTGTAGTTGGTTGGATATGCTTCGAGCATGAGTTTAATAAGATAATTTTAAGATGATTGCAATGTTATAATATAATTGTGCAAATTAGAAGATAAACTATATGCTTTGAATTTAATCAAACTTTCTCGAGTTATTGATTTATTAAGTTGGTGAAATTTATTATGCTTTTAGTTCTTTTTGGTGTTGATCTATGATTTATGCACTATTGAGATTATTCATGTTGTTTAATTTGATTTTCTTTAATTCTAGTTTGGGTCATGTGGGAAACCCTAGAGTTGATGTATCCTATTTTAAGGGCTTAAGTTGTCATTTAGGACTTCCAAAGGTGGGGATACTGAGATGTAATTGCGATCTCATATTTTGATACTTGGACTATTTTTTTGACCATGGTTGTAATTTAGTATGCACTTGGATTGTACTGTGTTGTGGATGTGTGTCAGATGTTTTAGCAAGATGGTTATGCCTCGCGAAGGATCCATTTTATTGGTGCATTATTTCTTGTTGGTACAATCCTTTTGTGTTGGATATTTTGTGTTGAGTGTTTAGAGAGAGTGGCTCTAAGTGGGGGTCGATGCACAAAGGGGTTGTCAGGGTAACCCACATAGAGTTATAGTAATTAGTGATAACCTAAGTAATAAATCATGGGTGGGAATTAAATATTAATAAGATAATTGTGATGCCTCATCCGCCTGTTAGTGCTATCATAGAATAAAGGGGATCGAGAAGGCTGTGGTTGGCAAGATCGTTGCCTTGTCTTCATGAAAGTTTAGCGATTCTGCATGAGTAACCCTATGGATCGGCGCCTTGAGATAGGATGTCAAGAGAACCATAGATGGAGGTGGCACCTTAAACTAGGTTGACTAGATAATCCATGTAGAGATGGAGGTAGAACCATGTGATAGGTTGTCTGTATAATCCATGTGAAGCCATACAATGACACTCTCCTCTAACATTCCTATTGTGTTGTTATTGCAGTCCTTTGGAAGTAGTCATTTGATATTATGTCTTGAGACCTTTTGTTGATGTGTCTTCATGAATTGTTGTCATATAATTTGGAAAGTGATTTATTGTTATGTTTCGAAGTGGTTTGTTGTCATGTCTGTTGGTGAATGATTGTTGTTTAGTCTTTTGATGTTATGGTATCTTGTCTGGAATTATTCTTGTGTTATTGTTAGTCGTGCTTTGTCAGGGGTCCTTCCTTGTCTACTCCCAGCATGGGGGTGGTTGGGTGGAACGTGCTTCACACCCCATTGGGTTCCCTTTGGTTGCAATTGTTTCTTTCATTGCAGGGTTTTGGTAGACATTGTGGCTCCAATGTTCTTATGTACTAGATGTATTTTTACACTTCAAATGTAATGTATTCATTGGTGTATCGTCTCCCATGTGTGATGGGAAGACCTTGATGTCAAAAATTTATATGTTCATTATGTTGTACTATATTATGGATGTAATGTATGTCCAGCCCATGTAATCTTTTGGGAACTATCATTTGTAATTACTAATTATGTTGTGTTATATCTATCGAAATATATATGCTTTATATCTTTATAATTTCATATATTGTCATATGTATGTATGGTTTTAATTGGTATGTTTACATCTCTTATGATGTCATTAATGGATGTCTAAATGATGTTGTGGATGAATGGTTTTACATTATTGGTTATGTAATGTTTAATCTATTATCTTTGTTATGGGTTAGTTTAGTAATTTCATCGTGTACCCTAGGGATTTAGTTGTGCAACTTGGAAAATTGCTATATTGGAATACTTAAGTACAATCTTATGTTCTTTAAAAAAAAAATTGTTGCATTTTTTAATTGTTCCTTTGGGGTTTGCACGGTGGGGCATTACATGGCTGAATTGAACATTATGGTTGTTAATGATAAAGGCAATAATTTTGTTGCACCCCCTAACCAAAATCTCCAAATCTTCACCAACCCTATGACTAAGCATACTACCTCGTTCATTAAGGCAAGTGAACCTTCCAAGCCTAACGTGATGACTATTGATACACACAATGAACAACCCGATACATCTCATTATGTTCCCCAAGCTCGTCCTATGGATAAACTTGTCGCTACAATAGACATTATCCCTTGCAAGGGACAAACCACTCAATCTCTTGATATTAATTTTTCTGCTAAAGACATACTACAAAATCTTCCTGATGGTCCTCTCTACATAGCCAGTAGAATCTATGATAAACCTACTAATGGGATATTAATAGATCCCACTTGTGGTGAGAATGTGATCACAAAATAATTTCTAGTATTACATGATCTATATCAAGATTACTATAATCCACTGATTGCATGGATCAAAACAGATCATGATTTTGCATGCCTTATGATTGGATCGATCGTACTACCTTCACACATAGGACCTAAGACTTTGTAGGTAATGTTTTCTATTATTCCACAATCTGACCAATTTCATTTTCAGCTAGGCCTTCCTTGTCTTCGCTAAATGAAAGCAATCCCATCAGTCATTCACAAGTGCTTAAATTTTTCGCATGGCAATGAGGTAGTCACCATACACCATAATGAATTTAATCCTTTATCTTCCAAAGGTAAATTTTCATTAGAAGCCTTTTGGCATACACCCATCGAACCTATCACCCCTCGAAAGGACTTCTATTATATCGCTTATCAAAAGTTTAAAGCTAAAAAAATTGTTGAATTATCTCTTCATAATACATCTCTATCCACTTCCACTCCTCTTATCCTAGACAAAACCATGATTACACCTGAGCATGAAATTCAACAAACCAACACAACTTCAGAAAAAATCCTTGTAGACCCTTCCCCACCATCATTCAAATGACAAAGGGAACTTGACACAAATCCTACTTAGCCTCCTCGAACCAAACACGTATATAAAGAAAAAGAGAAAGTGGTTGATCCCTCTTCTTTAGTTTCCTCTATTCTTCCTCATTCAGAAGTAGACAAACCTATATCAACTCAATCCACTCTTACACCTCAACAATTGCAAAATGAATTAAATAGAACCATGGTGCTAGGGAATGAAGGCGTCATTGTCATCTCCTTGCTCGTCAATCTTGCCTAATAGACAATAAATAAAATCAACCTATACCCTTGGGTATGTACAAGATCATGATGGGCCAAAAAGTGGTGATATGATGGGTATGTGGCTGATGACTTTTTTTTTACCCAAAATTGATGAAACGAAAAGTGTTTTTAAAGGAGATTCTCTGCTTTCCACCAATATAAATTATTCTTTAGTTTGAATTTAATAAATAATTATTATTCATTTTCTATTTGAATTATGACTAAAGTCTTGATTGATAGGCTAATTGAAAAACATCTATAGCTTTCAAATATGTGTTACATTCTATGCTTCACAAACTATAGGATTAAAAAAAGAAAAAATGAATTTAATGAAGTTTTGACAAAGTTAAGGTGGTCAGACATACGAGTTTTTATATATTTTAAAAGTTGTAAAAAAAATCATAATTAATTATTTACTTGGAAAAAAATTACAAAAAAATATTTATCACATTGAGACATGATTCATCTGCTTATATCTAAAATATTATAAAAAAATATTATTATTTTATTGTGGTTAGGATGGTCAGACAGACGCCTACTTCTTATTTTTTTCCTGAAATTTAAGTACTACTGCATTGAAATTTCAAATTTTCACCAAATAGATTATTTTTCTTTTTCAATAAATCTAGTATTTTAGAAATTATATTCAATTTTCTACAAATTCTATTTGTACATATTTTTTAAATAATATAGATAACTTATTCAAATTTTTATGTCAAGTTACCTAACTCTTATTTTTCTAAATTTTTGCCACTTAAGGGCCTATTTTTTCCTTCATGATCCTACACATACCCCCTTGATAGAAGTAATAGATGATCACTTTCCCTCTCCTGAGCAACCACATGAAAACCCTATACCACCATCGCAACAAAACAAGCATATTCAACAGCCAATGCTTTTGATACATTCATCCTTAGAAATCACCCTTCGTCCTCCCACCGTTATTAATCTTGATGATGACAATGATGATGGGACAATTGCTAAAATAGATGGAGAAATAAACAAAAACTCTTTATTTTTTTCTACAATGAACTTAAATGATAAATCCTCTCCACCAAGTGAAGAACTTGGTACAACCCCTAGTTTGGCACTTGTGATTCCTCCTTTGGATAGTCAACTGCTTTCACATTGCACTGAAAATGATTGGGAGGCAGGTGACTTGTTAGATGAGTGATTTTCCTCTTCCTATCTTTTCTTTTACCTTTTTTTTCTTTCCTTTTATGTGCATATCGTGTTCCCCCATATTGTAATACCCCTCTATTTTGCTTTCTGGCTAGATAGTGTCCTTGTTTGCTTTGATGTGCTTTTTGGTTATTGAGACACTTTATCGTGTGTGTGTGATTTGATCGCTATTTATAGAGTGATAGTCTATTTGTGTGATGTGATGTATCTTATCCGATGCTTTATTTGATATATTTTAATTGGTGCAATGATGATTAGTTATTGTAACATGTTATTGCATGAGATATTTTTTTTATGATGGAACTATCAGTCTATGATGAGTGTATTGGTGAAGGGAACGAGATCGCATCACTCACTTGCAAATTCCCTATGATTCCATGATTTCCTTTTCATGGTGTGTTTATTATGTTATATATATATATGCATGTTCGATATACTCTTTGTTCACAGGTTGACAAGTACAAGACATCGATTCCACCTGGTTTCATAGATTTGAGCGTGTCCATTGGCCAACGGTATTCAATTGGGAGATAGTAGCTAGGTTTTTCATGTCAAGTCATCACCCTAGTCATAGTGTGTCATCAAGTTAAGTTGCTTCTTTGTTGTTCATCTCTCTCTGATTTTATTTAATTGCAAGTGGAAAAGGTAAATAAATGGTTTCATGCATTTAAGTTGTTTATTAAATAAATCTAGTTATAATGTTAGAAATGTTATTTAATTTATTAATTAATTTAATTGAATTAATAAAATAATCTAATATTGGATTAGATTTATTTTATTGATTAATTAAATTAATTGTGTTAAATTAATTAATTAAATTTAGTTGTGGAGTAAATAAATTAATCTATTAATCCATTAAGTAAATAGTTTAATTGTATTTGAAAAGTGAATAAAGTGAATGATTTAAATCTATTTTGAAATTTAAATTTTGTTTTAAAGTGTTAAAATGAAAATATCTTGTAAATGCATAAATTAAAAGATTTCAAATTATTTGAAATTAAATTTTGTTTTAAATGATTTAAAAGTAAATATCTTAGGAATGTATAAAAAAATATCTATGGTGGAGAAAAGGGAGATATTTGTGAAATGTTGACTAAGTGTGGAGAATAGGAATGAAGATATTATTTTATTTTGCAAAAAAGAGAATATGTGGGATATTTTAGAGGGAATTGACTAAATTTAGGGAAGATTTTTCATTTTGGAAAAGAATATATGGCTGAAAAAAGAATGGAGGTTGGTTGGTTTTGTTGGATGCATTATTGGATTTGGGTGAAGACTTTGGAAGAGCTTTGGAAAAATCTAGATCTTGCAGGAAAGCTCAACTCCAAATCCCATTTTGTCTTCAAGCTTCAAAAATAGGTTTCTTTTATTTCTTTATTGATAGAAGTTTTGATTTTAAATTTTGAAGATGTTTATAAAATTGTTGTGAGTTCTTGAAAAAATTCTCTAGAGAAATCAAAAGAAAACAACAAAAAAAATCAATAGAAATTTGAAAGAGGAGCAAAAGAAATTAGAAAACCTGGTGTTTGGATTTGAAAGTTTTCATTATAATTTAGAAATTGAAATTGAAATGGTTTTACTTTGTAATTAGTTATGTAGAAAATTTTCCCAATTTGACTATGAAATGATAATTTTTATGTATATATATATATATATTCTGTTAATATATATACATATATATATATATGGAGATACATATATATATTTTATATATGAAATTTATAAACTATTTTACTGAGAATTTTTTTGTGAAAATTTCTGAAAATTTCCCTAGAGTAGGGGATTTCGTTTGTTTTCAAAAATTATTATAAAAAAAATAAAAAAATAAAAAAAAATTTGTTAATTTTTTTTTTGGGAGGGGGGCTGCCCCCATAGGGAGGCAATTGTGGAGGCAGCGCCGCTACCTCATAGGCAGTTGTGCTACCTTCACAGTGCACCCCCCATGTGGGGAAGGCTACGTAGCAACCTCCCACAGTTGGGTGTTAGCCCCCTGTGGTATGGGGTTTGTTTTATTTAAAAAAATTAAAATCTTCTTTTTTTAAGGATTATAATATATTGCTTTTAATATTATATATATACATTATATATAATATAATATATGGATTATATATAATATTTATATGTTGTATTATAATATTATATATATATAAATTAAATTATATATTTTTAAAAGAAATATATATTATGTTATATATATATATATATATATTATATAATTGGATATTATTTAAATGATTAGTTGGAATTTAAATTGAAATATAATTATATATTTAAATAATATGTATATGTTTCAGCATATATTTATTTTTAAATATAATTATTTTTTTTGGATTATTTTATTAGATGAAAATATTGATTTTATAATAAAATTATTTTATTCAAAAATTAATTTTGATCTTTTGTTTAATTAAGGAAGTTGGAAAATGTGCATATGGTTAAATAGATAACATTTAAATGTGAGAAATGAATTTTAAATTTGTATAGATACAATTTTCTTATTTTAATGAATATTTAATTAATAGAGATGTATATGTACAAATATTGATTTTATAATGAAATTATTTGAATGGGGAAATGAGATTTTTTATATTTAAATATTATTATGAAACTAAAGTAGACCTTGAGATTTAATTTATTATTACATGTCAAATACTTGAATAGTTATTTAATAAGGGAATGATTTTAAGGGAAAAGGATATTCATATTAAATGAAATGAAATGTTTAAGAGAGTGATTTTTATTTATAGTTCTTGTTCGGGGCAAATGAATTTACGATAAGATTAGTTATTTTCATGAAATGTGTAATTGAGGAATTTAGAATATTGTGTTCATAGTCAAATTATTGATTTTATTGTAAAATAATATATTTGAAAGGATAAATATTGGATTTAAATGTAAGGAGTTTAATAGCGAGATTAATTGATTTTGAAATGATTTATTTTGGAAAGGAGAAATAGTTATTTTAAAAGGATATGATTTAAATCAAAGAAGTAAATGTTTATTTTGTTATTATTTAAAAACAATTAGGGAATTAAATATTTGGTTTAAATTTCATCTTTTGTCTAAAAGAGACGTTATTAAATCAGTTTTATTAAGGCAATAAATTACTGAATGTTAATGGAGGAAGTGGATTTAGAAAATCCAAATACAGATTTAATTCCTATTGGATTTCCCTCCTTGAATGTGCACTTTTTCTATTTTCGCTTTGGGGAAATTTGATTAAAGGGTTGTTAAGTCTTCCATAAGGGGTTTAACTTTTTGGGGTTGTTGTATTATGTTAGTCAACCTTTGTATTGCCTTGGGTAGTGTGTATAGTTGTATCCTATTGTTTTACCCAGTTTTCATGAATGGGGATGGTTTGTAACTCCTTTGTTTTAGGAGTGGATTATGAGTTTTGTGCCTCCTTTGGAAGGAGTGGATTATGAATTTTGTTTCCTCGAGTGTTTGGAGTGAGTTTTCATTATATGTTCCTCCTAGAGTTGGAGTGATTGTTTATCTTATTTGTATGCACTTTGGCACCCTTGGTGATTGGTTTTGTGTTGGTCTTTTGTCAAGTAGAAGAGTGGCTTCTATTAGGTGCTAGAGCCCAAAGAGGTAAACTAGATAACCTTCGGAGGTGGTTTAATCAAGTGATAACTAAAACAATATACTTAGAAGTTTGTGTAGTATTTCACATTAATCAAGATAATTTAGCCTCACTCATAGACACAAGTGCTCATATAGGCTTGGGATGAGTGGGAAGGCCTGGAATGGAAAATTCATCTATCTTATCTTTTCGAGAGGTATTTGATTCCGCATGAGTGAGTATGGGACCCGAGATTCGGTTGAGGCCACCAGGGTATCCCATAGTGGGGGTCAAAGCCTATGAAAATTCCTAGAGGATATCCCATGTCGAGCTATGTGATGACACTCTTTCTACGACAACAGTTGGTATTTGGTTTTATGTGTATGGTCTTCTTAACATACCTGATTTGTTTTATTTTTGGAAGCAATGTGACTTATGTCAGTGATGTTAGAGTTGTACTTGTGTTATTATTATGGTTGTATGGCTCATGTAATTGGTTGTGTCAGTGTGAGTTAGCCTGTGTCTAGAGGTTGATAGTCTTGTATAGGATTCCTTGTTACTATCTCCTAGCACAAGGGGTGAGCTTTTGGGTATCACATGGTTGGGTGGAACGTGCACCTTACTCCATTGGGTTTTCTTCTTGTTCATGTGGATGAGATTTCTAGTTGGAGAGCTTGTGTGATCCAGTTTCATTTCATGCTTTATTCATTGCAGTTGAATATCATAATTTATTACCCCTCATTTTTTATTGAAGTGGATTATGTAATATGTAATCATGATTATTAGAGTTACCTCATTCGAGGAATGAGAGTTGTAATATTATTGTTAAATTATCATTATTTGAAAATCATGTGGTAGCTGTTAATAAATATTTAACTAGGTCCCTTCGAATTCTTTTTTTTCTATGCGTCATCCTATTCGTCACCAAGGTCTGCTCAGCCTTTTATCAAGGTTTTGATCTCCCGCTCCACATGTCTACTCTTCGCAACTTCAAGTATCAGTGTTCCCTGCGGATCCCGGGAAGCTCTATTGTGCTTCCACATGTCGCAGCTATGGGATACTTTTGGGTCATTTTCCTCAGTGCCTCATCGAGCTATGAAATGATACCACGAAGCCATCATTCCTAAAAGTGTTGGTGGGTCCCACAGTTTCTAGCTGCAGTAGACACTTGCTACATGTCGAATGTTCACAAATCCTTGAGTGCAGAGATGAAATAGCAATCGTGGGTAGCGAAATGTTGCCACAAGTATTTTTGTGCCCGGGTGATAAACGTTCCTTCCATTGTGATAAAATACTCAACCCATTTGACACGTGTTGCACTTACACAAATCCTCTACAGCAACGAGAGAAAGGTTCATGTGTGTAGCGAAATGTTGTCGCACGCCTAACCAACGGATCTGATGTGCAAGCAATGAATCGGATGAGCCAAATGAGACTATTGGTTGTTGCTTGTCATCATCATTCGCTCAAGGGGATGACACTTGTTGTATCAGGCCTAACTAGGACCACTGCCATCATTCTAGAGGATGCACCTAAGCCTAGAATGACCAGATGCTTGGTTCCTATTTTTGTTTTTGTAACAGCTTTGCGGAATATTCTTTTATGGCATCATTGTAGGGGATTGCAGGATCTTTTTTCTTAATGCTCTCCAAGGCGGTGGGAGGTATTTTATGCTATATATAATTTTCTTTGTGATGAGAAAGGAGGTCAGAATATTGGGAAAAAGGATAATTTTAGTAAAGACGTCAGGCCTTTTTTACTGTTTTATTTAAATTTCAAAACTTTCAGACTATGCCAATTGTTCGCCTTTCTGTTTTTCATGTTATTTGATCAAATTGTGAACTATTCTTTTTATTGTCTTGACAATTCATTTGAGAGCTTTTATATATGTTGGATGCAAGTTTTCTCACCTAGATCATGTCTAAGGACTCTTCTTGGTAGTAGGGATGTATGTAATGTTATTTTATGTCAATGAATGAATTATCTATGTTATGATCTCGATTCTCTGATGTTTTGGAACACTACAACACCATTTAGGCCCTTAAATCTATGATTTACTGTTCCCATCATGAAATCTTGGCACATTGCCCTAAGTTAGACTTTTTTTTATTATATCTGCTTCCTTTTCCCTTTCCAAACCCCATTATAGAAGAAGTCAGCTTCTCTAAAAATTCAGAGGTTACTCAGTTTAGCGCAAAAGGTCCCCCTTAAACTGAGTTTCCCATAAGACTCTGTTACCTCATCATTTTTTGGCGTCAATAGTTTGTTCTTTTTCTGGCACACTCAGTGGGACATTGCTTGATGAAATTTCATTTTAGAGGGGTGTATGAGCCATCAACCTATAACTAGATCCCAAACCATAGGCAACCCCAACTTGCTAGTACCTCCCCTAGGGACAATCCAGGTTGCAAATCAGTTGGTAACCGTTCCATTCCTTCCACCCTTGCCTCTCACCATGTTGTCGGCCACCAATAGAAACTACATAGCATGGGATGCCAGAAGTCCTCTAGTAGCCCTGGTAGCACCCGCTATCTAGGGCGATATACTAGTTTCGGCCATGAAAGCTATTCCCAAATTTACTGGAGATAGCTCAAGAACGCAAGCAGAACATTTGCAGGATGTGGCAGACATATGTCTAGTACATGGTATTACAACACAAAACATAGCCCTAAGGCTTCTTGTTGCATCTTTTAAAGGCAAGGCACTGGATTGGTACCAGATGGTGATACCTGATTCAATTCGCATCTGGGATGAGCTTGGAGATCCATTCTATGAAAGGTTCTCGAATGGCGGAGATCGTTCTTCATTGTATTATCAGCTATCCCTCATAAAACAAGCCCCTCAAGAGGCTCTCATGGACTTTAATTCTTGATTTCATGCAAATTGGTGGAGGATCCATGTTACCATACGCTCGACTCCTGAGTTGGCATTTATATTTTATCTAAAGTCCATTAATTTTGACATTTCCATAATGATCAAGTCTTTGGGAGGATCTACTCTACCAGATGTTTATGGTACCTCTATCAAAGCCAAGAATCATTTAATAGATTGTGTAAAATTTCCTCCTTCACCTATTATGCTGATATTTCCTGAAATATTGATCTCTTCGCAAAAAGTGGCATCGACTAGTGTGCTTGCAACTGCCTAGTCAATGTACACATATGCAATAGGCTCACAAAATGTGGCTTCTATATCAAGTTCTTCCAAGGATGAAATAAGCAACCTCAAAGAGATGTTGTGAACCATGGAAAATAATATAACCACTCTTAAGCGAAACCAAGCAACACCTCTGAAGCCTGCGTATCAAAACTATCAAGGCAGGAGGTCTTCTTATCAGCATAACCAATACTAGGGTGTGTCTCATGCTAATCCACCAGCCCTGACTACAAACCAAATGGTGTCAGTGCCTACTGCACTAATGAGCATGTCACTGAGCTCGAGTAGGGAATTAACTGCAAGGTAGAACAATCTTATTGATGATATCAATCCATGGTGTTTCCCTTGCAGGGATGCACATATGCCCCATAAATTTTTGCATGGCAACTTACAACAAAAGGTGGCAGAGCAACGCAACCAAGGCACAGCCATAGAAAATGGAGGTTATGTATATGCCTCACCAAAAATGGAGAGTGTGGTCCTTACTGTGCAGATGCAAGGAATTTCTTTAGAATAAGAATCTGATATTGCTCCCGATCATGCACTTTTCTCTTAGATGGAGGAAGAAGAAACGGTGTTTGCGAATGACACATTCGTATGCAAAATGCTGGCAGTGCAGTCTAATTATAACACATGCTCAAAGATAATTTTCACCGGTGATTCATCTCTCCCCATCTACCCTCTACCCTTAACCCTTATACCCTCTATCTTTGTCCCACTCCCTCCCTCTCTCTCTCGAGTCTCTCCCTTCTACCCCCTCTCCCTATCTCTCACTCACTTACTCCTCTGTCACTGACTCATTCACTCTCATACACTCACTTCCTTTGTTTCACTCACTCACTCTCTCTCACTCACTCCCTCTCTCTCCCTCTCTCACACTCACTCACTCTCTCCCACTACTTCCCTGTCTCACTCTCAAGTCTCTTCCTCATCTCTCAACCCCTATAACCTCTCCCTCTCTCAACTTCCTCTCTCTCACCACTCACTCCTATCTCTCTCCTCTAATTCCCAATCTCTTATTATACCCCTATTCCCTCACCCCTCTCTCTCTCTCTCTCTCTCTCTCTCTCTCTCTCTCTCTCTCTCTCTCTCTCTCTCTCTCTCTCTCTCTCTCTCTCTCTCTCTCTCTCTCTCTCTCTCTCTCTCTCTCTCTCTCTCATCTATCCCTCATTTCTCAACCCCTATACCCTCTCTCTCTCTCTCAACTCCCTCTCTTTATCTCACTCACTCCTTTATCTCTCCCCTCTACCCTCCACCCTTAACCTTTATACCCTCTATCCTCTACCCTCTATGTCTCTCCCACTCTCCCTCTTCTCTCTCTTGAGTCTCTCCCTCCTATCCCCTCTCCCTCTCTCATCTCCCTCTCTCTCACTCACTCACTCCTATGTCTCTCCCCTCTACCCTCAACCCTTAAACCCTAATTCTATCTCTTTCCCCATATACACTCTACCCTTTTCCCTTATACCCTCTATCTCTCTCCCACTCCCTCCCTCTCTCTCTCGTCTATCCCTTGTCTCTCAACCCCTATACCCTCTCCCTCTCTCAA
>VDFB02098369.1:2500-30785 GCA_007258455.2 Sequoia sempervirens | reverse complement strand
TTTGAGCAATCCTTGTGTCTTCCACAACTACTATCCACTCCTAAGTCATATGGGCAACCATCCACATCAAGACAACAATCCTCACAACCAACCATGCTCTTTGATGGAAAGTTTGTAAAAGTAGGTACCTTAGTGGATGAATCAGAAGACAAGGATGTCATGAATTGGTTGTACAAAGATGAAGAAGAATCACAAGCATCAACTTCTAGGGTACAAATAGAGCAATATGGAAAAAGAAAAACAATCCTAGAAAAGATGGGATATGAGGGAAAAGGTCCTATTGGTAAAAGAAAAGAAGGCATTGTTGAACCAATTCATCCCATCACAATGAATTCCAAGGACAAAAGAGGGCTAGGATATAGAGGAGAATCAAAAGAAGAAACCAGGCAGCAAGTTGTTGAGAGAATCCTTCAATTGAGAGATATCTCTAAAACAGATTCCAATGAGTACGAATAGGATTCCCTCTCTGAAGAGTCTTGTCATGATAAAGAAGTTGATGTAATAAAAAATCATTCACCAACATGTACGAAGGGACAGAGCTCGAGTTCTAGAACACTTGAAATTGGATCACAACATATCAATGACTCAAGTGAAGACGACCAGACTTCGAGCGAGATAGATACTTTGAAAGAGAGTAACATCATAGACCTCGATATCACTATCGGACTCTTTCACTACGTTGCCATCATGACCCTCACCCCTTTTGACCTTAGCCAATCTAACAATTCCTTGCCATTGGTACACCCCGAACTAATTGACTAGGAACAAACTAAGTTGCTTGGCATACCTGTCTTTCCAAACGATGACACCATTGTGAATTTCCTTTGCTCTAATGATCCTGAAACATGTTCCACTAGTGAATCTCATAACGAAGCTTCAAACAAGGGGAGTGCCAAATATTTCAGCTGCAAAATGAATATAAAAAATATATCTAATGGTGAAAACCATTTAATGGTAGTATTAAAACAAGAAAAATTAAAAATAAAGAGTGCATCTCAAGGTGAAAACCTCCCTGAGGCATTGAGAGATGGAAGATTTGACACTCTTCTCAAACACTATCATGAGAGATCTTCAGTACTGATTGGGCCCACATAGTCCATCAACATTGGTACACCTGAAACAGCAAAGACCCTACATTTAGCAGCATTCATGACAAAGGAAGAAAAACCAAGCTTCACTAAATTCTTTGAAGAGAGGCAAATCAACTTTGCTTGCACCTACGCTGACATGCTAGGAATGGATCCAGAGCTTATCATGCATCATTTATCACTACCACCTGGAGTAAAACCAATGAAGCAAAAGTTGAGAAAAATGCTTCCCCATATCGCCCTCTTGGTGAAAGCTGAATTGAAGAAAATACTAGATGCAGGATTTATCCGTCCAATTGAATATGTTGAGTGGATATCAAACATTGTACCAGTTTCAAAACTAGACAAAAGCATCAGGATATGTACGGATTTCAGAGATCTTAACAAGGTTTGTCCAAAAGATGATTTTCCACTGCCTAACATTGACATCATTGTAGATCTAACAGCTGGACATGAAATTCTCTCACTCATGAATGGATTTTTCAGGTTATAATCAGATCAAAATAGCACCAGAGGACCAAGAGAAAACTGCTTTCACATGTCCATGGGGAACTTTTTTTTGGAACGTCATGCCTCTTGGGTTGAAGAATGTTGGGGCTACTTATCAACGTGTGATGACCACCATCTTCCATGACATGATGCACACCTTTATGGAGGATTACATAGATAACTTGTTGGAAGAATCATACACTAGAGAAGGACACTTGGAAATCCTAGAAAAAATCTTCACCAGATTGGAGAAATTCAATGTGAGGTTAAATCCCAAGAAATGTGTATTTGGCGTGACATCAGCTAAACTCTTGGGATATATTGTGTCAACTAACGACATTGAGGTAGATCTTGCGAAAGCTAAAGCCATCATGGAGATGCCTCCTCCTAAGAATATCAGCCAACTCAAATCTTTGCAAGGACGATTCCAATCCATCAGGAGTTTCATCGCACAATTGGCAGATAAAACTCATCCTTTCAATCACTTACTACACGAACATTTCTTTCAAATGGGATGAGAAATGTGAAGCAAATTTTAACCAATTGAAACAGTATTTGATGTCACCACCCATATTGGTACCGCCAACTAAAGGAAAACCATTATTACTCTACAATGCAACAACTGAAGTATCTTTGGGCGCTTTACTGGCACAGGAAGATTCTACAGGAAAGGAAAGGGTTATTTATTACATCAACAGAACCTTGAATTGCTATGAGATCAACTATACATTTATTGAAAAAGTTTGTTTGGTGGTAGTATTTGCTACTCAACAACTAAGACATTACATGCTAACCCACACCATCAGACTCATAGCAAAAATTGTTCCATTGAAGTACCTACTCAGTAAAGTTGCTTTGACAGGAAGACTAGCCAAATGGGTAATGATATTGAGCGAGTTTGATATCCAGTATGTGGACAGGAAAGCAATCAAGGGTCAAGCCATAGCTAATCAACTAGTTGAAGCGCCATTGCTAGATGATCATCCAATGAGCATTGAGTTTCTAGATGTCGATGTCCTTACAGTGTCAACACAACAGTGGATGTTATACTTTGATGGATGTTACATGCAACATGGATCAGGAGTATCAATCTTGTTTATCATGCCACAAGGACATACCATTTCAAAGTCCTGCAGGTTAATGTTTCCTTGTACCAACAACAAAGCTAAGTATGAAGCATTGATCATTGGTATCAAGATAGTCGTAGAGTGCAAAAATCACAGAGTTGCATGTCTATGGTGATTCCCAACTAGTCATAAACCAGGTGAATGATGATTATTAGACAAAAGCTGATAAACTGATGCCATATAAAAGAATGGTTGATGATTTCAAGAAGTACTTTGTGGAGATCAAATTTGAGAAGATTCCAAGAGGCAACAACAAAGTTGTTGATGCTATGACAACCATTGCTTCTCTCCTTTAGATACCTAAAAAACAAGCTCAGTATGAGTTCATGGTGGAACAAGTGTTTGGCCCTACCTACAATAACCCTGAATCCTAAGTCATATACCATCTAGTTGAAGCTAATGCTTCTATCTATGGGAAGATCTACACTTACCTAAAAGACAACAACCTACCGCCAGATCTATCCCCAAATCAGAAACAAAACTTTATTTGACAAGCAGCTCACCATACCTTGATAGACGATGTACTTTATTGACGAGGTCTTGATGGTACTCTCCTTCAGTGTCTAGAACATAACAAAGCTGAAACCGCTTTACGCGAGGTTCATGAAGGTATCTGTGGAACTCATTCAAGTGGACTAACTCTCACTAAGAAACTCCTATGCTTGGGGTATTACTGGCCGAATATGGAAAAGGAGTCTTTTCAATTTGTCAACAAGTGCCAAAAATGTCAAATTCATGGAAACCTGATACATGCACCAGCACAGGAATTGCAACCATTTGCATCCACATGGACTTTCTGTCAATGGGGACTGGATCTTGTAGGTAAGATTCATCCATCATCATCCAATGGACACAAATTCATCATCACAACCATGGAGTACTTTACAAAGTGGATTGAAGTTGTCCCCTTGACCACCATCACAGGAAAAAAAATTGCATCCTTCATCTTGAATTACATCATCTGTCGGTATGGAATCCCTCAATCCATTGTCACGGATAACTGTAGACCTTTCAAGAATCAGGATGTCCAAGAACTTTGTGAGAGGTTTCATATCTAGCATCAATTTTCTACACCTTACTATCCTCAAGGAAATAGCCAAGCCGAGGCCTCAAACAAAACCATCCTAAAAATTTTAAAGAAAACTGTCAATGATGTTGGATGTGATTGACACATTCAATTAAACCCTACTTTGTGGGCTTACAGAACTAGTATCCGCACCCCGACAAGAGCTACACCCTATGCTCTAATCTATGGATCAAATGTCATTCTACCTATTGAGGTTGAACTACCATCACTTTGTGTGTCACTAAAGGGGATCATTTCAAATGAGGATTATAGAGTATCCAGGTTAAAAGAGTTGGAACTGTTAGATGAGAGTCGCCAGCAAGCAGTTGATTACTTGAAATCCTATCAATAGAGGATGTCATGAAGTTACAATCACAGAGTAAAACTAAGAACCTTTCAGGTGCGTGACTTGGTCCTAAAAGAAAATCCTCGTAATCAACAAGATCGAGAGAAGAAGGGGAAATTTGAACCAACTGACTAGGTCTCTTTGTTATTGTATCAGCCTTCAGATCAGGAGCATATCAATTGTCTACACCTAAAGGGGATTTGTTTGATGAACCCCTCAACAACCTGCATCTCAAGAAATTTTACACCTAATTTATCCAGTGCATTGGTAAAAAGTCCTAAAAAATACAAAAACATCAGAAAATGTCCTGAAAAAATGGTTACCTTGATGAAAACCTGGAAAATAGGCATTTGGTGACAACAAAATAATAATAATAATACAAAAAAAAGTGAAAAATCATAAAAACCATAAAATTTGAAAAAGTGCAATAAAAACAAGTAGTGAAAACCTGACAATAGGTGCTATTTTTGATAGGTTATATTTTCCATCTATTTGAGCATACCGACCATTCGCTTTCACCATCAATCTTCCTATCATTAGAAATCTCCATGTACATATCATGGAATTGTGGTCCTGTCTCACCCTAGATTGGGGGAAGAATCCTGAACTCATTGGGGGAAAATAAACTTTGAGCTTAAATCAATAGACAAACAGTAGTAGGGCAACGCAACAAATACAACGATCACAGTGCAAACCCATCAATGAATATTAATCACAATCATGAACACATCAACCATCCATATCAAACATCAAACAACTAAATGGATCAAATCAAAGCAAACTTTAAATGGATGATGTTCCTTCTGAATCATGGCTTTATCACTGTGGCATGAATGTTCAAATCTTGTACTTTGATTTTTGTTATCATATCTCTGGAGCACCTTGATGATGTATTGAACTAGAGGAGCTAGGAAGGAGTATGATTTTTCTTTTTTCTACTGTTTGTGAATTGATCACTATTACTATGCAAATTCTCGTGAGACGTGCTCTACATGGTATCACTGATGACATTCTGAATTTTCATAGGAAAATGATTAACTCTTGTCTATTTACACGAGGAATACTCAGGTCATCTCGGTTCAATTATACCTAGATGCTTGTGTTAACTTGCAATATCAAAAATCATGAAAGTAGTACTCAGGTCATCATGGTCTAAATTATGCCATCGATGTTTGTACTCACTTTCAACATTTTAAAGGCTCAATGATGATAAAAAAATGATAAATCGACTGTTACAATGATAACCTTTGCATATTAGACCTGCATGGTTAAGTTAGATTGCATTCATATCATTGTTGCATCTGTATTTAGGGGTTTTCCAAGGCTGAAACAATTTCACAATGATGTTATCTCTATTATTAATAGATTGAGTACACTTGACATTACCAAAAGCATATCATTCTCATATAGTTGCATCATCATTTGAATACATTAGAAAGCATTTTCATATCATATATACATTCTCACATCATTCATCAATCCATGCATTACATCATAATATCCACATCAAAAAACACAAAAAGAAGTACATTACATCTCACTTGCATAATCAAAATCAATTCATCTATTATTAATGGATTAAGAAAATGGTCCATTAAGAAGATTGAAAGACATATCCAACATAGTAACATTTCCAAGAAGAAAAATTTGTTGAGGAACATGACTGGTAAGCAGGTTTCCCTGTGAAGATATAATGCCATTGTTATGAACATCTAAAACCAGTAGTGAAGATAGATTTTCTAAGATATATGGAATACAACCTGTGAATTTGTTATTACTCAAATCCAAGACTGACAAAGGACTAACTGGATTAGAATAATCACCACATGAACGTACATAAACATCCCACATCATTTGCATAATCAAATCCATCTCACATAGCACAAAACATCATCCATAAAGCATATAGAATTATCAATCATGCATTATCATATAATAATTGCATACATCACATAATCATCACATAAGCATCACATGATCATCATATAAGCATCACATAAGCACCATATAAACATCATAAACACATAGAACTATGCACCATCATATGATCATTCCATCAATCCATTCACTCGAGAATTAACATTATCATACATTCATCCATTCATTGCATCATCTATTTACATTGGAAAAGTACAAAAACATAAAATGCATCACATTTCATTGGCATAATAAGATCCATCACATGTATCATATAGGCATCATTCATAAAACATCATAGAATCATAACGCATGTTTCATCATTTACATCCATAGCATATCATACCATCATCATATAGAACATCACATAGCATATATAATATAAATTAAATGTATCCATCATAGGCATCCATAATAAATCATATAAACACATAAATCGATAATCATCGCCGCATATCATATAACCTCAAAATCATAATGTTCAAAGTGTACAAGGATATCCAAAGGTATAAAGAGATACATCAATGTCAAAAATGGCAGTATATCATAGTGTCTTGAAACTAAATCAAGAAGTATACATCATGTCCCAAAATACAACAAATTTGGCATCACATCAGAGCTATGTCGTGCTCCCTCCAGATGGTGTCGACATCACTGGATTAGTGCCTCCCCCACCAGACGAACATGCACCAGGATCTCTCAGATCTCTCAGAAGCGGTTGTGTCACACCCCTGCTAGTAGTCCTGGTCTGAGTGCATAGCTCTCTCAACGCTCTGGTGGAACGGCCTCATGATACTTTAGCCTATAAAACTTTGCCTCCCTGGCAGAGCACCGTACCTCTTTGAAGTGCTCTACTATCAAGGTACCCTCAATAGCTCTTTGCAGTCTCTCAACAATGCTCTCTACCTGATCAACCTGTAGTCTCAAACTATCCCTCTCAGTCATGAGTGTAGCAATCTTCCCCTGCATCTAAGCCTGGGCTTGTGTCTATGTCTGGATTTGTCCCTGTGTCTGCGCTAGCAAAGCCCGCACTTGTGCAAGCTGACCCTGCAATATCTGAACCTGTACCTATAATGAAACAATTTGAGTCTACTATTGTTGAGAGGGAAATCGGATCTCTACATGTTGTTGGGAAGCAACCACCAATGATTTTCTCTTTCGAGGCACTTTGAAGTCTCGAACATCAAAAACTGGACCTCCACCACCCTCCCCTCCATTTCCATCGCCTCCATCATCTCCATCTCCATCCCCATCATTAGTACTCTCCACCTCCTCCTCATCTCCCCCATCTCTCCTACACCTACGCCCATGTACTACTACCCTCTCCTCATCATCTAACAATGGCACCGGCTCATCTAGGCTAGAGATCCGCAAGAATGGATGTGTAAAGAAGTACTGGGCATACTCCTCAGATATCGGAGCCTCAATAATCTATGGATGAATCTCCCAAATGATGGCCTGTAAACCCTAGAACTCCTAAACTGTTGCATCATATGACAAAATAGGTCCCCACTTTGTCACATCCATCCATCATCGTGCATAATGGGCCACTCCCTAGGGCATGCCCTACACTCTACCATACTGCCTAAGTACCCTCATCAGTAAGAATCTCTCAATGATGAATCATGTTCGACCAATCAGGTACTTAGACTGGCACAAAAATGGCATCTCAGTATCGTCCTCTAGCCACTGCTTGTAGTCAAGGTAGGGTTGCCATGTCACTAACTCTAAATCATCAAGTACTCTCCTCTAGTACTCTAGTTTTCCCAGCCTAGGCTGAGCAACTGGACTTGTATATGCATGAACATATGGTCTCATGGTGGGACGCTGTATGTTTGCAACTGGACGAGTGACCGCTATATGCTCCCGTGCCCATATCTGAAGCAATGTGACTCTTGTTGACAAACTGGCCCCTCAGAGACACACAACCTGGTACAAATCATGGTATAAATGGGCAAGCATGCAACTTCCCCATGGATATATGGTACCCTGAGCAATCATACTCTCAAGAGTCTGACCCCATCCAACTAAGAGTCCCTCTGACCTGCGATCAGAACAAAGGAACCCTCCAATGAAACCAGCAAGTACACACGGCAATGTAGCATAAGAATCTACCATCTCTCGCCATGAAATCTCGTAGCTGCATATTCGATCATCCTTGAACACTCTCCTCAATGCATCAGTCCCGCCCTACTCAGTAGAATCATATAATACCAACTCTCCAACAACAGGTATCCACATAATCTGATAGACATCCTACGGTGTCACATTCATCTCACTAGTGGGAAAATGAAAGGTGTTATGCTCACTATGCCACCTCTTTGCTAAAGCTGTCAATAGACCCCTATTAATCCTAATCTGGGGCATATCTATCAAAGAGGACAATCTGCATCGTGCAATAACAGATACCTCATCCTGCACTAGGTGGGGTATCAAATCCCATGTCCTAGGGAAATGCTCTTGAATCTACAGAATCGTCAAAGGCTCTTATCATCACAAAATATCTCAAATCAGTAATCTTGTCAATCAATCAACAAAATCAAACAGCCTATCAATCTAATTAGCTCGGGTGAGACTTTGATCAAATCTCATGAACATCAATCTATCATCCAACCTCGCCTATCATGAGGTTTATCGATCAATCTATCATCCAACCTCGCCTATCATGAGCTTTATCAATCAAACTATCATTGATCCTCACCTATCATGAGGTCAATTATCATCATCCTATCATTGAACCTTGCCTATCATGAGGTCAATCATCATCTAGTCTATCAACATCAATAATCATCATCAAATCAAAGGATGGTGTGATAAAAAATCATCAAAAACAAGGAGCTCAATCAAAAATTCATCATTCTAACTTAGATGCACTAAAATAGTGACTCAAAGCACTAAAAGCATGGATGCGCTAGAAAAGTTCATCAATGCGCTAAAACAGGGCTTCAATGCGCAAAACTATCATATGCGCCAAGCAATTTCATGGATGTGTCAGAACAAAGTCCCTATGCATCGAATCAACATATGCGCTACAACATTGATCAAATGCACTAAATCCCTCTACAAATGCACTATATTACTCTATGTGCTACGTCATCCCATCAATGCACTACTTCAGAAAATCAATGCATGCGCTACATGCATCTATGCGCTAGTCTATTGATCCAACGCACTAAACCCCCCTATCAAAGCACTAAATCATCCTATGCACTAAAATAGTCTTTCTATGTGCTACTTCAGGCAATCTATGCGCTAAATGCACCTATGTGCTAATCTATTAATCCTATGCGCTACAAAACTAACCCTATGCGCTAGACTCATGGATGCGCTAAAATAGTCTACCAATGTGCTACATCGGTGACTGAATGTGCTAAAGATCAAATGCACAATATCCCTCTACAAATGCGCTATATTACTCTATGCGCTACGTCATCCTATCAATGCGCTACTTCAGAAAATCAATGCGCTAGTCTATTGATCCAACGCACTAAACCCCTCTATCAAAGTGCTAAATCATCCTATGCACTAAAATAGTCTTTCTATGTGCTACTTCAGGCAATCTATGCGCTAAATGCACCTATGCGATAATCTATTAATCCTATGCGCTACAAAACTAACCCTATGCGCTAGACTCATGGATGCGCTAAAATAGTCTACCAATGTGCTACATCGGCGACTGAATGCGCTAAAACATAAAACACCAAATTTAAACATGAAAATAGGTGTGAAAAATGAATTGCACAATTTACGAGGGAGGTTTTCGGGGTACGTACCGGAGGTCCATACGCTGCCAAGCGGTTGTGTCGTCACACACGCTCAAATCGGTGTGTGTGGTAGGGAATCACCATCTTGCCAAATTTACACAAATTGCTCAATCACTCTCAAAGTTTTCAAAATGCAAATGCTCAAATGAACTTTAAATCACTCTTTTTAACCTTTTAAAGACTAATTAAGTGGGATTTTTATGGGAATGATTTATTTTATTTTCCAAAGGGGCTTAATTAATCATTTCATCACCAGGTGGCTTAAACATCATTTTTCGGGAGATAAATCATTTTTGGATCGTAAAATTTTGAAATCATCATCAAATCATCGAAAAATCATCAAAATTTTCAAAAAAATCATCAAAATTCAAAAATTCACCGATTTATCTCCCCAGGGGGCATATATCCATCATCACCTGAAAATCAACGTTTGGGGCATTGAAAAAAAAATTGTCGGCATTAGCAACAAAATTTTCTTTGAAACGACGTGTAAACACATTACTTCAAAGAGGGGCAAAATGTATACACATAAAATCGGTCTAGACAATTAATTAATTGAATACAAGTTATTTAATTAATGAACCCCTTTAATTCGTCTACTTATAAATAAATTCCAAATTTATTTATATAGTTCACACTCTTCTAATTCTTCAATCTAAAATCACATTTTTCTATTTTAATTAAATAAACAAATTCACATAGTTTGTTTTATTTAATTAATAATATTTTCACTAAATTTAAATCTCAAATTTGAATTTAAGCACTTGTCTCCAACTTTTCCTCTTGCCACCTCATCAAGTGTCACATGAATTTAAAATATTGCATTATCCTCAACCAATTTTCCAAAACAAACTTTGGACACGTGGCTCTTTCACACATTTTATTCCCTCATACACTTGGTATGCTGCTTTTGGTCAAGGGAACATCCTCCATGATTCTCTCTAACTTCTTCCATCTCCACTGTTCATCTCTCATGTGGAAATCTTGACCATTGATTACTGCCACATCACAAGATGCTTTGGAATTCCTATAAATACAACCTCTTGCTACAGCATTTATCATCCCATCTTTGAGAAAACTTATTATGTAGAAATATTGTGAGAGCATTTAGTGAGCATAGAGCAACTTAGCTCTTAGCATTTAAGCATTGTAGTATCATTTTTAATTTAAAATCATGTCTTAGTTTATAGCTGCATTTTAATTATCATCTTAGTTCTTATACAACATTTGCATCATAATCTTCAACTTCATATCCATTTGTCAATATCACCATTATCATTTTTAGCATTCAATATCATGTAGAAACTTAGATTCTTGCATCTTACAACATCTCATTTCTTAGGTTGTCATCTAAACTAGCCATAGTGCATGTACAAATCTGAGAGCACTAATGATTTAGAGGATCTTTGAGAATACAAAACAATGGAACGATTTTAGTGAGTTTCTTTTGTTTTAATTTGATTAATTTTGTGCTTCAAATCTCTAATGTAATACGTTTCATTGAGTTTGTGTGTTTATTACTAACTTTCGCAATTCACACTTACATAATATTATATTTAATATATTTAAAACATTAATTAAAATAAATGTATTATATATATTCTATTAATTTCAATGTAATAATAAATAGCAATTGCACTTTAGGTGTGCAATGGGGTACGCTGAATAATTGTATGGATTTATTTGAATATGAAATAAATAAAATGCAAACGAGTATAGAAATGAAGAGTATGAATTTGGCATTGCTTTCAAACGATTTTTTTTTTTTTTTGGCGTGTGACTTTGCTTTCCAAGACTTTTAAGATCAGGAACTCTCAAAATAGCTTTGAATATTAGCCCTTGTCAATCAATGTTGTGAATGTTACTTGTGGCCCTTAGAAGTGTTAGGCCTTATTTGAATTTATTAGATATAAAAATGTACAATTTGGATATATATAGAATGTTGAAAATCTAGTGTTTTGATGAAATGTTTAATTGCAAGTATAAGAATGTATGCAATTGAATACAATGGTATAGATATATTTTATATTTTGTGTAATTTTGTCACACGGTCACTTTGAGCTCCAATGTATTTGTAATAAACAATAGATCTATTTAGTATTTGAAAAAAAACTAATATAAAACAATATGTCGGTGATATCACCATACTATGAAATCAATGTAAAACAATATATAGATCTATTGTGTTACCATCTATTTCTATTATGTCGATGATATCACCATACTGTGAAATGACGAGACCATAATTTGTCCATGCTACTGGGCAGTCTGTCCACCATCAATATAGAGGAAATTAATATATTTTTATATGATTGTTATATCCAACAAAAATAGGAGATAAAACTTTTAGTTTTGAAATTATAGAAGCTAATAAATGTACTTAATATATATTAGACATAGTAAGGGCTTTCTTTCTTTCTTTTTACCCATTTATCTAGCTTTAAGCCTCTCTCAGGTCTATGTGCATCTAAGTGGAGTTGTGAGGTTTATTTGAAGTATCTAATAATTTTATTTTCACACAAAAACAAATGGAGGACAAAGTAAAATGTATTTTTTCATCTTGATTGTTGACCTCGTTTATATTAATTACACAAAGGTAGCCCAACAATACCTTACATGTTATAACACTTTCTTTGAACCCATAGAGCCATAATGCTCAAGATTGTGGAGGCTCAAGGAATTGGCACAACTAGTTTACAAGGGGAAAACATGTTGCAGCCCAACCATGCAATAGATGAATTATGCTATACTAAAGCATTGAAAAACATTGGTACCACACGTAGTGTTCTAAAATATTTATCTTCATTTTGAGGCTTCAATCATTAGCATCTTACAAAGCAATTGTTCACTCTTAATTTTACCAAAACTCTTTTAGGAAGATTTCTCAACATATGAGGAGAAATTCAAAACAAGGTCAAGACTAGATTTTGATTATCTATTCTTAAATGCCCGGCAAATAGTCTCACATCTTTGTAGATCTATGGAATCAAAGATGGAGGTTGTAGGACACATAAATATATATCCATTTTTTGCAGATTTCCCTTTAAAAACTTTCTAGACAAAATTGAGACATATCTAGAGCAGAGATTATTACCTAATACTCTATCCATGTGGGATTATCTTTTTATTGTATGTCTATATGGGAATTTGTCAATTATAAAAAAAATAATTGCAAGAAACTCCAAACTCGAGTAATTGAATTGATTCTTATAAATATATTTCTCTAGTTCCAATAATGAGTGACCTTTAGTTTCACCAAGAAGCATATAAGGAATTTTATTGTTCCATTGGATAAACTTGTTCAAGTGTGCAAGCTTTGCTAGAAAAAAGCAGCACTTTCTAAACTACTAAAGCTCACAAATAACCATCTCTTTCAAAATAATACCGTATTTGTTGATATCCACAATAGTACATTACAATGACAAAAGAAAGAAATAATATACTGCAAATACTGAATTTGGGTTAAAAACTCACTAAACTATCATGCTCTTAAATATATAACAATTTATAACAACCTAAGAGCCCTACAAAGCGAAGAATATAAACAAACACTTTTTTAAACATGTGAATTAAAAAAATGGATCAGATAATAAAATATATGACCATGGAATGCCGGACAGTACTCTGTTTACTATACAAATTTTGGCGCAATATTAAAATACGTGTTTCTCAATTCAGTTTCTGTAGGCTGTAATATTAAGGTAAACTTGAATAAAATGATATCAATTGGCTCGGTGTATTCAAAGTTTGCATACTTGCGCTTAATGAAAAGAAATCTCAACTCCAGTATAAGGAAAAGATTCTGATACAAATAAAATATGGAACCGCCTTGCAACACCAATATTCAAGATCAAAAGACACAACAAAAAAACATTTATTAATTTTTATAGGAACTCATCGCATAGCATATTGTGCTTGTCCAATTCTCTATTCTTCCTACTTCTAAATTTCTTCCACTTCATTCGTTGTTTATCTGGTTCAAATGCCTCAGCTTGAATCATCACTTTCTGCTCCTCCAATTGCATAGTTCGATTCCTCATCCATTGTCTCTTCTGCCATTATGCTTTAGTGGGGTCCTGCAACACACCTATAAGTTCCTGACTGAAATTGTCCTAGGCATTGGGCCTTCCAAATCCTGTGATCCGGGTGACGACCACGAATTTATATCTTCCCAATTTGTATTCATCCTTGACCTTTTCATGCTTTCTTCCATTCCACCCTCAATCTTCGGATCTCCTTCATTCTCATTATCATCATCCTCGTCATCTTCATCATCTTCCTCCTCCTTTATATCCCTTACATACTCAGAATATGATATATTCGATGTTGGATGTTTCTGTCATAGAGCCTCCTAAGCTCAGAATATGATTGTTTCTAAGCTCTGGCTAAAGGAAAACTTGTTCCTCTATAGACTTGAAAGACTCTGCAGATATTCCATGATCAGGATCCGTGATCCCTATGGCACTAAAAGGCTTCAATGACTCATCTAACCGATTTGATGTTTCTATATCAAGTTCCTCGTTGGGTTCTAAACCTTCAATTACATTACTTGTGTTGATATCAAACTCTTTCTCCAAATTAATCTCCAAAAGAGAGGGCTTTTTAGAATCTCCACCGTTAAATTCATGATGATCCCCACCCTCTGATGGCTGCCCTGATAACCCACCTCCATTTCTTATATCACATAACTCGGTCTCAAGACCCTTAAGACTCATATACGTATTCTTAATGCTACTGTTACAGCTATTAAATTCAAAGTCTAGACTAGTCTACCTGTCTGATTCTTTTTGTGAGTCAGAAGGAAAAATCACATCCCCTTCTGATAGATCCTGCATGGATAATTCATCGAAACAGACATCTCTAGAATTACAAAGTTCAGTCACAAAAGCTTCAGAATTCATAGCTTGAAACGTATCGCAATAAAACTGAAACAATTGCTTTCCCACCCGACTTGTTGCGGAATGGGGACCTTCTTCCTTTGTCTCATTACTAATGGACCAAGACTCAAACCATCTAAGAATGAAGATAAAAAATCATGACTCACTTCTTCCTTCCCCACAAAACCCACTTTCAAATTACTTTCTTCCTCATTGTTTCTTGCAAAGACCTCTTTCGTGGGTTTGTGAGAATCCTCACACTCCAATGAACTATTGATGCCCTCTACAAATACTGCCCCATATTTTTCAGCAATAAACTCCTCAAATTCCTCAACTCTAAATACACTGTGGGGTTCCTTATATTCTTGACAATCCAGTGATTTTTTCACGCACTCTACAAGTACTGCCCCATATTTTTCTGCAATAAACACCTCAAATTCTTCAAGTCTAAATCCACTATCTTCTTCTGCAATGCCCTTTACCTTGCCCGACTTTTCCTCATTAGTTTTCATCAAGTTCTCCATATCCAGAAGTTCATTCTCATCGCCATCCTCACCACAAGGTGCATCCTCATTTGGGTCAGGGTCATATGATCTGAAAGCTTTCCAAGTAAAGTAAAACGCTAATGCTGATGCTATTGCAGAAGCTGCAGTCGTGAGAAGCGTTTTCCTGTTTCTTTTGGAAGTCATTTTAATTAAAGTAAATGACAGAATTGAAGGTTTTTTCAATACCCAAATCTTTGTAATGGTACTATTGTGCACCGAATTGAGGCTTGAGAGGTAAAGATCGTACGATATTGTTGAGAGACTATGCCTGCAAGACCCACAAATCAAAATATTGTTATCTGCTTGCTTGTCGTCCCAAACAAGATTCTGCATTGATGTGTTCTACTTAGCCTCAACTGTCTGGAGGTCAGCGTAAATATTTTGTTATTGAAGATGTGGTGGTACAGACATTTATAAGAAACCTGTTACACATCTTCGACGCATGGATAAAGTTTTCCCTTACATAACTCCCATTCATTCTCGCATCTGGACAAACACAATAAGCCTCGTCTTCTTTGTCTGTAATTTCAAATGTCCCTTCACTCCGATGAAATTTGATTCCAGAGTTGCAGATAAGCCTGCCGAGGAAAACCGACACACTGTTGTTGTAGAGAGTGGAAAATAGGTCTGATTTCCTCGATTTTTTTTTTGGCTTGTTCGTAAGCGAGTTATTAGCTTAAAAAGAAAAATTTGGCTTGTGGGTAGTTAAAACACATCTTCTAGAACCCGTAAAGCGAAAGGTGGTCAAAAAGGGTGTTTTTAAACCTCCATCCCCTACATCTTTACCACTTCGCCACTACCGGTTCATTGGACAACCAATAAAAACTTTTAAAAAATCAAGGTGTTTCCAATGTGTTTTCATTGGAAATAGATATGTACCAATAGTTGTTTAATTTTTTTGGTCAACTACACATTCAATAGTGAACATATACTTTGTGTAATTTGCAAATTTTTATTGGCATAATTAAAACAATGTAATGATTAAAATATAAACGGTTATTGGGGGGTCAGATAAACATGGAGTAAACAGCAATTGGATCATGGGCAGCAACTGGCACATTTCCCCTAGTTGTTGCAACTAAAAGAAGGGAATCATATTGCGCCAGTTTCTGAGAATGTACCCACTTGCAAATATTATTAAAGACACGTTAGGGAATATGAAGAGATCTACAAAAGCACCGTCCAATATTTTATGCCATGGTCATTTCGTAGTAAACACGCCAACGTAAAATGCAACTTGCGTTTCTATATTTGCATTTGATATGGACTTGCAAATGTTTGCATATTTGACTGATCAACAATGGGAATATTTTCAATCATCTCCACACTATGTTAAAGTGGTGAACCCTTGATTTATAAAGTTAGGTTGCTCTCTTTCATATTGGATTTAATATAAATTAAAAATTCAACCTTTTTCCAATCGAATTTGTGTTTAAGAGCTTCGCATAGTTAGTTAACTATATATGTTTTTTTTTTTTTTTGAAAAAACATTTTATTTTAATATATTATTTACTTTGTGTTTTTTAAAACATTTATTTCAAAGCACCAGCTCACCAATATTATTTTTAAATGTTTTTTAAATTACCTTAAAGTACATGTGTCTTAAATGTCTTTATTGATAAAGAATGCTTCCCTAGGGATATGCCACCCACTTAGCTTTTATTACTTTTCGCAATGGTTACGAAACCGAAAGAAAAAAAGAGGAAGCACAATCATCCTTTGGAAGTTAAGTAGCAGCAAAAGGCAAGGTAAAGCAAAACAAGTGAAGCTTGCTTAATTAATTAATTAATTTAGCCTACAACAGATTTATTATAGCCAGCACAGAGCCGTTATTATTGCAGAGAGATCCTCTTCTTTCTGCACAAATTTCAAAAAAACAAAAAAAAAAACCCAATTTTTTTTCTTAAAAACACCGTTCTATTTTAGAAAGACCCAGATCGCAGGTTCCAATCTCGAGGTGAGTTTTTATTTTTCTGATGCACAAATGAAAAAAAATTATGTCCAGCGGATATCCAGTTGAAGCAAATTGCAAATTGCATTTTGACGATGCCCGGTAGAAGACACTAAAAAATTCAACGGCACATCACTAAAAACACCGTTCTATTTTATAAAGACCAAATCGCAGATCATAGGTTCCAATCTCGAGGTGAAATTTTATTTTTCTGATGCACAAATGAAAAAAAATTATGTCCAGTTGATATCCAGTTGAAGCAAATTGCAAATTGCATTTTGACGATGCCCAGCAGAAAACACTAGGGAGAGGGCCCAGAGTCGCACCCTAACTTCAAGGCTTCTAATTATCCTACGTCGAAATTTCAAATCACTCCCAATTTTTTACAGCAGCTTACTTGGCAAGTTCTCTGCTTATAACTAAGGTTTCAGGGCCACATCATCAAATATGATGCCACATCAGCATGCGTTTTTGTCAAGGTGTCCAAAAAGGCCCCAAAAAATAGTGAGACCAATTCTCGTGCATTACATCATGAGTAGTTGAGCGCTGATGTGGTATCACATGATTGGTTGCTTTTTAGATCAAAAGCATACATTTTGTTTAATTATGGGTAGTCAAATCACAACTATTGGACATTATATAAACGACTATTGGGTATTATATGTACGATTGGGTGCACGACTATTGGACCCCGCACGACTATTGACCCTCTCCCTAAAAACTTCAACGGCACATTTTTCAAATCTCTCAGAAGATCAATATTTAATGTGAAAGACGAGAAGTACGGGCTTACATATCTTGTAATAATCGTTGTTAAGCTTAGGTAGTTCGATACAAGAAAGGAGTGCTCAGTAGTTTTGGTTGGGTTAAAATTTGTACGAACGACTGATTTATAGAGTTATTCGATCCGTGGACAACTGTTCTTATTGACCAATTTTTTTTTTGATTCGTCTTTTTGACCAAATTTTTAATTCACATACTGCAAATACATGTTTAGACGAAAATACGCTTTTAACCGCTTTCTCGTCCCCCAACTCGATGCACTCACCCAATAAGATTAAAAAAAGGCTACTGAACATCCACTACAATGTCACCTCCGTCTATCAAAAAGCTATAACAATGTTTTTTTATATCACTAATAAACTTTCAAGCCCACTGAACTATGACATCGCTTCTTACCTTAATCCTGCTCAATTTTCACCCACAACTCAATACATCCCACAATTTACAAGTGATGTATATGACTGGAAAGACATTCTCTATCCTGAATAGAAATTAATTTTCCCAGAGCCATTTATATAACTATCTCCAATAAACTAAAAGAAAAATTATCATAAGGCTAATTGTCCTTGATAAGACTTTATAATGTACAAGCTTTAGGGTTTTATTTTTCTTCTTAGGATGGTAAAGGATGTACAATGATCAATGCATTCTGTGCAGCTCCAACATCTCATATATTATACGATTAAGACTCTCCATTACAAAATTAAAATTATGTGTAATCTAAATATCTGAAGAGATGCATGCACTCTCATATATTATACCATTAAGACTCTCCATTACATTAAAATTATGTGAAATCTAAATAACTGAAGAGATGCATGCACTCTATACCCTCCCTTTGAAGAGTAATCTGGCTTTCACTACATTATTGTTATAAAACCCATGACAGAATCCTATACAGGGCTGGAAAGCATTATAGCGAATATAGCTCATTTAACAAGCTTAGTGCTGAACTCCCATAGCTGCTTTGCAAGATCTTTGTCTCTGCCAAATGGGCTTGGCGTGGCTTCGTTGCAGTCAGAAAAGTACTTGCCACTGACTCCCTTAAGATCTGGATGTAAAGCAACATAGCATGTTGTGGCAGCTCCCTGTAAAGGCCATGGAGTATATATAAGTCTGAATTGTTCTATTTTTTCTTTTTCTTTTATTCACAAAATACTTAAAGTTCGTAGACAAAACTACATCATTGCACCATTACCTGGGATACATTCTTCCACAAAAAACCAGAAAAGAACTTCAAAATTCCTGTTTCAGAGTGAAGCATCCGGGAAACAAATTAGACCTCAACGCAAGTTTGTTCTGCCTTCAATAAGGTTTTAGTTTGAAGGTTTTCCAAAAACGTATTTGAATAGCTTACTCATTAGATTAATAGAATGCCGCATCAAATTAGTCATGATGAATCCAGGATGAACTGAATTTGCAGTGACGTTTGCACCTTCCTCCTACACAAGACAGAACATTAGAAACATCCAGAAACGCAATGTTTAAATGCTGTGTAAGAAAAATAGATGATTGCGCCACCGAATAAAAACTGGAAATTTAACCAAAAGACGACGGAATTCGCCTACCACAATGGAAGTAGATTGGCATTTATTTAGTACATATCATGTAATCATAAAAGATATTAATGCAATGAACTACCTTGGTACTCATTTCAAACACAAACGAGCATTCAGGTCAATAAATTGACTTATTTATTTGGGAACCTTGCAGGCTGTCTATGTTTGACAGATTTGCTCCAGTACAATTAATAAATTTCTGCCTTCCATGGGTATTAATATACCTAGTATGGATTTCATTTCCTGTTTGCAATTCTTACACTATAAGTCTACAAGTACTAGGTAATGAGTGTTTTCAACTCTACTTCCATCTCATCATTTTAATCCAAACCTGAAGCTTTAACCATTCACCCGAAATGATATACACTCCAACTTTTCAAAAGAAATTTAAAACAAAATTTATTATTTTGAAATTATCTTATCTGAAAAACTGAATATTTGGCATAAAATATTTGAATTAATTATATAATTTTTTTTTGCTCGTCAATATTTTTATTTCTCATAGATCATGAAATGTAATCCAAAATATCATAACCAAAAAAAAATTATAATTTAATTTAAAAATTTTACTCTTTAAATATAATATAGAAAATGGTAACTGTAATTGCACATGTTTTCTGCTAAAATCAATCAAGAAGTGTGATCCAATTAAAACATCTGAATTAAATTATACAAATACTTTTCTTCATCAATTTTTTTTATTTCTTTTCTCTTACTATTTCTTTCTAATATTATAGTTCGTGAAAAATATGATCGAGAAAAAATTACATAATTTAATTTGAAAATTTTAATCTTTAATTTAGCCTACAAGACAAACACAAGATAGAATAATGGCATACAAATATTTCCGCTAAAAATAATCAGGAAGCTTGTTCTTGATGGAAAAATCAGCAGCATGAATAAGCGACCATGAATAAGCGACCATGAATAAAAGCTACAAAAATATCCCACCTTTAGTCGCCGTGACAACTCGTATGCATGCAAAATGTTGGCTAGTTTGGATTGTCCGTACGCTTTCTTATCTGAATATCTGAAGTGGAACCGAGTATAAGTTATTACAGGCACCTAATGGGAGTGTGGGAGTAGCAAAACATATTTGAAATGCATCGTTAGTTAGAAAAAATTGCAGCTAGTTAAATGACAGGAATCTCATAGTTAAAGACCGAGAAGAACATTACCCACTCTGATCATTTATCATATTGAAGCGTATACCATCCTTGTAAGTGAAAATGTGCGCAACAGATGAAAGATTGACAATCCGTCCTTCCACCTGCATCTCTTTCGCTGTCTGTTTCATGTTGTCAAGTAGCAAATTTGTCAACAGGAAGTGGCCTGCATAAGAAAGAACATGTAAAGATTCGTCTCTCTAATTGCCAAGTTATCGAGTATCTCTACAATAGCTAGCATGCGCCATCACAAAATTGTTTTCCTCACTTTCATGCGTACCTATGTGATTGGTGGCAAACTGCATTTCTAAACCATCCTCTGAAAGCTTAAAGGGGCAGAACATTACGCCGGCATTATTTCTAAAAGCAAAGAAGAAACATTAGATATGGTCGTATGTAATCCCGCTAAAAGCATAATTTCAAGCTTCTACAATTGAATCATTAACCGCAGCAAGAATTTTATGATTATACGCCTGTAATACGAGAGTAAGGCTCTGTTATTCGGCAATGAAAGCTATGATGATTTGAATAGGGGGATCCAATGCATGCTCTGAATATCTCTGTAAATGCTCTGCATCTAAAACAAGATTTCTACCTAAAAACTATTCATAACCTCATATTTCTAGCCTATTTTTTCTCTAAAATCCAAATGAATTGGAACAAAGGAATTTCGCATACAAGGTTGAATATAGAAACAATAGAAAATGAGAAAAGGAATCTTTACATCAAGATGTTGAGAGGCAAATTCAAGTCTTGAAATTGATAAGCAAACTTTCTGACGGATTCCATTGAAGACAAATCAAGAGGTAAAATATCAATCCGAGCACCCGGAATTTGATGAAGGAGATCATTTTTCACAGTCATGGCCGTCTCAAGGTTGCGGGCACCTATCACTACATGCGCTCCTTGCGTTGCCAGCACTCTGACCGTCTCCAGCCCTATTCCACTGGCGCCCCCTGTCACAATTGCAGTAAGCTTCGAAGCGTCAATTCCTTCACTCACCTGCTGGGCAGTGGAGGACGACCCAAAGCCACTGGCGCCACGCCTTCCCGTCACCAGACCAATAAATCCCAACCTGGCAGCCATTTCCCCTTGCTCTTCTACACCTTCACTCCCCTTCCCCTTCCTCTTCCACACCTTCAATCCCCTTTCTCTTCTACACCAGCTCTTATAAATTGTGTGCAGCACAAAGCTCGCTTACTCCTCTTCCTCAGGCATGGATGTGGCCGCAGTGTTCTCCTACCAACTTCCACCTTCTCCCCTGTTCTCCACACAATATTTTATTCGTGACTACTTTTTTAGGGTTTTGTACAATATATTATATACAGATGAATATTTAATGTCCGGCGACCGGCATCAATTTGAACCGGCGCCGTCTGTGACCCGTACAACTTCTTACCGCTCAACAAACAACCGACTGCAGTAACTGCCAGGCTGCGTGCATTATTACTAAAACAGTTAATGAAATGCTCTCCTATGTTTTTAACGCTATTATGCCTGCTACACGCTGAAACTTCAATAGGTTGGTGGTATCAGCTATTTTTACCTCCATACTGCTGCAGGCTTGCCGCAAGTGTGGAATCTGGTGAACAGATAATCAATTAATTGGAGATAGTGATAGAGACCTGTGATGATCTGACAAATAGTTATGGCACCACTTATCTCGGTAAAACCGTACGCTATATTCTCTTTGCTATTTAGCCAAAATAACACACCATTCTCTCTTCAGTTTAGCCAAAATAGTCAGAGCAATAACACACCATTAATTTAGTCATAATTAATGCAAATATCATTATATCAGATTCTTCCAAGTGACCCTTAAATATTATTTGTTTTATTTGAGACCGTCATCTTCTCCTCTTTTCCAACAATAATATTGATTGCCACGATTCTCGATTTTCTAAGAACCCATATGAATTGGGTATAACTCTAAATAGAATTTGATACTTAAGTGGGGCCCAATATAGTGTACATGTGACACAACTCACCCACCCCATCCCATTTCATAATGTTTTTGTCGTTCCTCTCATAATGTGTGATTTCACATGGTTTAGAGCATATTGTCTATCCGAATATAGAATGTACATTTGACCATATTTATTAGTTAATTGAAAATCAAAATATAACAAATCTACATCTTGATGTTGGGTGGGTCCGATCTATCATTTTAGAGATTCTTAGAAAAGATGTATACTATTTGCCTACTTCTAAGCATATAAAGGTGAAAATGGTACTATTTACCATGTTAGCTTAAATATAATATTCTACAATTATTGCACATCCTTTCAACACTAAGTGCTAGTTTACTCTCCTCCTTGGAATCTTTATTTTCACACCAAAAAAATTATTTGAAGGGAGAGGAACCGATGGTGGGTAGGGTAACTTTGAGCAAAGGGTCCATGTCATCAACCTTCGAGTCGGACAATTTTTTTTTACCACGTCTCTTGATCGTCGAGCTGGCCTCCGCCCCCTTTTTTTGGTGAAAATTGGACACATTTATCAATGTTTTCAGACCATTTTTCAAAAACCACAAAAAAGGAGCCAAAAAAAGTCATGGACCGATAGTGGGTCACTAAGTCATGTAATATTAGTATGCTGATGTGGCATTACATGATTGGTCAGTTTATGTATTTTTTGAATTAAAGTGATTGGTAGTTGGATATTAAGTGTAAATTTATTGGCACTTTTATTACCCAAAAGTGGGCTCCAAAGTGTCCAAAGTTGGGCCCCAGGCTGTCCAAAACTATACCCACGATACGTCCTATACCCACGATCGGCTCCTCTCCCTTGTGCATGTCTATGCAATTTCTCTTTCTTTTTTTGTTGGAGGGTTTTATATCAAACCCAAAAAAAATTTAGCTACTCAATACAAAAGCATGAGGGGTAGGCTAAAACCTGTTAGAGTGAGAGCCAAGGAATAAGGGGTCATTTTTTAACTAAAATCTCTTCAACTAAAGTCAAGAAATGGTTATGAATTAGCCCACCAAGGATCAAATCTCGCTAAGTGCAAGGCCCTCATGTCATTTCCCATTTGATTTATTTATTTATGAAAATAATGTATTTAGTGATAAATGACACGATTTTGTAGGGTGGACTTTTGTCAACATTTTTTATATTTTATTTTATTTTATTTACTTATGTTAATGTATTTATTTTATACTTATTATTATGATTTACATATTTTTTATATATCTATCTTTTCTCAATTTGACTATTCATATATATATAATTTCAAGATTAAAAATATAAATATAAGTTTTTCTTCTCAAAATCAATTAAATATATTTTTTTGTGATTTATTGTTATGTTCTATTTAAAAGCATTCAATGCATTCATTTCATAAATCATTTTCCTCCTTACTTTTTCACTTAGATCATTTTTGTAAGTTTAGTTAAGTTTATTTAGGGATTTTTTTTCACTTTATCTCATATTGTTTGTACTTTTAATCTCTTAGGTAACATATCATATACATACTCACCTATTATTATTTTTTGTAATCATTCATGTTTTTATGTTTTACATTCTTCATAAATAGATTTTTTTTTTTTCTATTGTTTTTGTTAATGTTTTCGTTTTACTCATTTGTATTTTTAGATGGCTTCACAATCAAATCATACATGGTATCAAAGCACAATTGTGATTACAGATTATTTTTTAAGAAATTTAAAATTATGGATTTATTATTTGTTTAAGTATGTTCTTCTTTGCATTCTTGGATGATATAGAGCATTTAAAAAGTGTGAAAAAATAAAGATTTGGTGTTTCATTTTTAATTTGTTAGTTGTAGGTACATTATCAAAACTTCGTTGGAAAATAATTAAAATTATTGTTGAGTCCAAAGTAGTTAAGAATGTCAAAATTTAGATTTGGTTTCATCCCACTTGGACACTAGAGGCTAGATTTGCAAGGTTTTGAAGATAAAAGTTTTTGCATCAAATCTAACATATTGCTCATTTCTATGACATTTTAAGGCCAAATGGACACTGTGCCCCATTGGAAGATTATTACCAAAAACTCTCAAAGGAAAAAAAATTGGGCATCCAAATTAGACAACCCTTGTACACCATATTATACAAAATTTTAAAAAGAAACAAAGTTATGTGCACTACCATCTACATAGGTGACTACACAACACTCGCCACTAGGGTGGTGGATCTCAATTGTGTCAACTACTACATAGCCACCAAAAATGGACTAATCACCACCACTGCCTCCACCAACCAAACCACTGAGCAATGTCACCAACTGTATATTTCCCACTACTGCAAAGAATGTTCCTAGCAAAACCATCATTTGTGCATAGGCTATTTTGCACCATTTTTTAGTAAGTTTTGATTTGATTTGAGTAATTTTATCATATGATGATGATTTTTAAATAAATTACAAATGAATTTAGAATATTCTAGCAAAGGATAATATTCTAATTGAATTTTTGAATATTTTGATGACGACATTGTCATAGTTTTGTGTTGATATTAGCATCTTTAACCAAATTTTCTACCCCCTCACTATTGTAGTTTTTAATTTTGCAGTTAAACTTTGAAGGCTAATATATCTTAAGCACAAACTCCTTTTTTAACATATTTTTTTATTTAGCATAAAATTTTATCCTTTTGTAGTGGTATAATCATTTTTTCTCAAGTGATCCCATATTTCAGAAAAATAGTTTTCTCATCAAATTTGATAGACAATCTTAATTTTTTTAACTGCAAGGCCTTACAATTTTCATATAACATCTCAAATTTAGATGATTCTCTTTTGCAATTGAATATTCTCTTAACACTATACATTGTTGTTATTTTGAGGATCTCATTCTAAGCTTGGAATGTACTTTTAGTATTTGGTCCATTTTAGACATTGTAAAATTATGAAAACAACTCAACCATTGTACACACATTGATCTATAAAGTGCCCAATCATATTTATTGGGGAGAGTTCTTTGTTTGGGTGAATTGGGGGTCTCTTAGTGTGTGTTTCATTTCTTCTATTTCATGTGCTCTATTTTTTCCTTCATAAATGGATTTTTTTTAATAATTTTTTTATAGTTCACTTAATACAACCATAGAACACCATGGCATCAAAATACATGGAGCACCTTAATATAATATTTTTTTACACCATATATTGACCAAAAGGTTGATGAACCTAAAGATGGTAAAGAAAAGATACAATGGATGTTTGAAAATACTAAAGTAATAATTTATTATTTCTGGATTTTGATTGTGTTTGAGTTTTTTCATCAATGTTTTGGACCACACTCAATGATTTTTTATTTCCTTATGCTCTCTATCATCCTAATGATGGATTGTTGAGTGTGATAAAAAAACGTTGATGAAAAAACTCAAACACAATCAAAATCGAGAAATAACAAATTATTAGCATTATGGATTGTGGAAATCTCATAGCATTAATACTAAAGTAATTCTATGTATTTGCAATTATATTTCCCTTGATTTTATTCTTCAAATTGAAGCATCTACAATTTCACATTCAATACTTGGAAAATTTTTAAAACTCTTTATGGTTAAACTAATGAGGATAAAGGCTATTAGATAGACAATGATTTGATGAGCCTTGATCCAAAAATATTTGACATCCAACATTATGTCACAAAGATCAATGACCTTAGAGAATAATGTAAAGCATGTGACCTTGATAAAATGGGCATTCAATTTGTCTACAATACATTAAATAAAACTGGCCCTAAATATGCAAGTTTTCTTGTTAACTTCCATACTCAAAGGGTGAGTTTGGGACCACATAAACTATGCTTTCATTGTAACATGCCCATTGTTCTACTCAGAAATTTTCCTATGTTTTAACCTCAAATAAATAAAATACGATGACAACACTTTAAGCAATTTTTTTTTTCTTTTCAAGTATAAAGATAGCATGCACATTTGAAATAAATATCTTTCCAACCTTTCCCATTGCATTCTATCAAGTATTACAACTTTCCAATGTATTGATTTCATAGTACATAATTTCATGATAAAATTTCTCTTTCACAAATTTTCCATAGAAATGGATACAAAAATACATACAAGGATCTGTTGAGCTTTACTGGCAATAGATGTACAAATGGTCCAGGTGTCCTCCATCAAATCTTGGTTACCTACTGATGAGAAGAAGCATCACTCAAGCACTTTTCCACCAACCTTGGACTAACTGTGATCCCTCGCACATCTACCAAACTGGTAGATGGCCCTACCCTTCGATGAAGAGATTGGTTTCATAACCTCATAATAATAATGACCTTCCCTTATCTTGGTGTTGTGTCCTACATATCTAGATCTATCACACAGTGGCTACAACCTACACATATGACATTCCCCGCCTAGTAGGTAAACCTGGATCACAGTGAACTGACAGTGTAAATAATAATAACTTACACTACTTTGGCCAAAGTATTCATCACCCAAAATTTAGAGTGGACGTCATATACTTCAGCTATCTTCCTAGCTCAATTTGTATTGACCATTCATAACATATGCATAGGCTATCCCCTTATGCCATGGAGTAACCTTAACCCCAGGAATAACCTATAACCTCTATGTTTACCACGACACTTCTACTAAGTAAATCAAAGTAGTTATATAACCCAACTTAAATAAACATCATCTATATAAGCTCTATTTAATATAATATTAATACTAATTTAAACATCCATTCCTTAATATGGAATATATACAAACACTCAAATAACGAAGATCCCTAGACTAGGTACATCTAGAATCTTTCACTTTCACATAAAGAAGAGAATAATTCTTCCCTAATAACCAACTAAACAAATTTCCCAAACAAGGCAATCAATGTCACATAATCTTTTCAAATACATATAAAGTATAAAAGAGTAGAAATTGGCATGCCTGCTAATGCAAAGCTCCAATTGATCAAACTGGTTTCCTAGCTCAACCTTCCCAAAATCATCAAGCAATTCCCAACTATCTCTCTTCCACTATCCCAAAACTTACTCTCAAAAACCTCTCACAAACTCTCAAACTCAGAAAATTAGAATAACAACAACTCGGAAAATAAGCATCAAGTGTGCATAATGCATGCCAATTGAGGGAGAAAGCACCTCTATTTATACACAAACATGAGAAACTGTAAGCTAGAAACAACCTATCAAATATGACACTTCTCAATCCAAAAGGTTAGACTCAGCAAGAAGAAGAAAAGGTGGCAGCTAAAAACATTGCATAGTAAACACATGCATAGCCAAATTTCATCGTAGGGAATGAGTTGCTCATTCTAATGGACAACAAGAACAACATTCATAAATGCAAGATTATTGTTTCTATAGGTCGACTCATTTTGGCCAGCTTCTCATTTGACTATTTCTCATATTTCAATTTGTTTCATATGCTGAAATTTATGTTACAGATTAGACTTCTAATTGGTTTGTACTATTCATAAGTTGGCGCCACATTATACATTATGCACCTATTCCTTTGGTTTCTATTTGGAAAATACCAAGCCAAAGTTTCCTATGCATTGAGCATTCACTTTGCCTTCTTGTTTTGACTTACTCTTGGCAGATTTAAATTACACGTTGGTTTGCTTTGGATTCATATGCTTTATTCCAATGTTGCCTATGTTTCATA